>APFE030292822.1:168672-314981 GCA_000404065.3 Pinus taeda | reverse complement strand
TTTTCTTCTTTAATGAGAAACTTCTTTTACAATGTACTGGTGCAGTCCTTTACCAGTATGCAGGCTACAACCTGCAGAGGGCTACAACCCTCTCTCATTTTCCAACTACTTCTAGAAGGGAGCTACAACCCCCTCAGCTCTTGTACTAGCTAATCCATTTACTAGTACGTAGGTGCTGACCCTACAATCTTCAGGGACCACGTTTCATCAATTTTCAGACTGGATCCAAGAGTACAAAACAAACATTACTGCAATACAATCATCAACTTAAACTTGCATCATAATTCATTAAACAACCCAATACTGAATCACTGAAACCCTGTCATCAAGAACACAGAACCTAAACCAGAGACCAGAACTCTGCAACAACCACCAGAATCAGCAACAACCTGAGATATCAAACCTTATCATGCATACGCTACTACACTGTACCGAAACCGCGTGTATACGCACTTTCTCCAAAGGAAACCCGCGTACAGATCTAGAAATGATTACTTATGTCTTCGCTGTCAGATCCGACCCTTGCTTAACGTCCCGAACAGATAACCAGCAATACCAGATCCTCTCACTTCGTTAGACACACCATCCACACCACTTTGCCTAATGATCTTCTCCTTATATAGCCTTAGGTCCTTCACAATACCACGGGACAAAACCATAGCAACACAATACCATCAACCTCGAAACTAGGGATCAACATGTCCGTCGAGACACCATGGTCCAAAACCATAGGCACAACTTCCAAGGACTAACTGCCACGGACCAAAGGTACTTTTCACATGTACGCGCTTTTACTGAATCCAACCTGCGTGTACACGCCGATTCTCCTTGATGAACCTGCGTATATCTCTTTTCTTTTCCTGCTGTACTGAGATCTATCCTCTGATTAAGTTGCCATCACCTGTACCAACTTCTGGGCACCTGTACCAACCTCTGAGTGAGTTGCCATCAAGGACAACACTTGAAACATAATGCCAACACAAATCCCTACTATCCACTTGATAATTGTTCATAATTAAAATTGTGGAAGCCCCATGTGAAATCGAACATGCCCATTTAGGTAATAACTTTTAAAATTAATCATGTAAGGGACAACAATATTGACAATGACCATGAAAATGAAGTGTTATGTACAAGGAGGTTCAAGGTTCAAATCCCCGAAAGGGGTATACATAGGTACCTAGATGTCATATAGTGGTAGCAATTGAGAGTATGGAACCCAATTACTAATTCCTCTAGTCACAAAAATAACATAAACTTTTAAAATTAACAAAATTTTTTATTTTTTTTTGTTGAAGCAAGAGTAGGACCTTATTTTACATTAATAATGTACAAAATTTACAAAACACCACACAGAAAAGTGGCTCAAGGGAGAGGCCCAAGGTAGAAGTCTCAGCCCCAAAAAACTAGCCTATCAACACATAACAGCTAAACATGAATAAGCCAAAAATTGAACCCAAGGAGTGGACAAAATAGAGAAAAAGATAAAAGGGCCCCACCGACCCTGCAAGAAGTAAAGAGAAACATGCCCGAAAGAAAGCAACCTACAGTATAGGCCACACACACAGCCTACCAACAAACTATCCTTTCTCCTGAATCTACATTGATGATCCGTCGGGCCCAATCCAATGGCAGACAAAATCATGAAGAAAAGGAGCACGGCACTTAACTGGCCTTACCACCAACCTACTCGTCCCTTCTCCATCGTCAATTTGCCTACATGGATTTGATGGTCATGGACCTTATCGCGCCTACCAAGCTTTCCAAACAATAGTGTGCGATGGGGGTGGTATTCAAGCCAGCCCCACTACCACATGCCACCTCCTGAATGGAATCGTTACCAAAATGAAAAAACCACTTTCTGCCTGTGGGGTGTGCGATCACCAGAAAACCTCTCCTCAGCTGGTTTAGCCAAATCTATTCAGAAAACACCTGGGAAAGCAACCACTGAGAGTGCCTGTAGAGACTCCCAGCCATCCCAAGCTGAGGAAGGAGTAACAATACCACAAAAACCTAGTCAGATAGGAAACAAGGCCAATCGACAATCAATCATTTGCGAAGGTCGAGTCAACTTGATTCCTGGTCCATGGCTCTGCCACAAAATTCCAACCTATCATTTTCTACCTGTTCATGCAAAATTTCCTTGAACCTACTCGCAGGCCACTCATGCCATTTCAAAGCCACTCTATTCTTTGTACTGATAACACCTTGGTTGGCGAGCAAGTCTGCCAATTTGTTCGCTGACCTTCCAACATGCTTAGAGCCAACTGTATGAAGGCTATGTAAGTGGTGTTGAATCCATTGAAAGCCCTAAATCAGTCTCCAATTCTTTGAGACTTTTTTTGGCTTAGCTCCCCCGCTGATTTTCTTGATTGAATTGATAATAAGGTCAGAGTCAGCCTCCACAATCACATTTTGTCTGTTTTCCTGAGTCAGGAAATCAAAACATTGCTCCATATCCATCAATTCCACCAAGTTATTAGTAGCTTGTCCCTGATGATAGTGGAAGATGAAGAGGACACTTCCCTTCTCATCCTTTATCACCCCTCCATAACCAGTAGTGCCCGGGTTGCCTTTTGAAGCTCCATCTATGTTGTATTTCAGATAACCCTTTGGAGGAGGATGCCAGAAATCACTCACATTCTTCAAGGAGATAAGATTTATATCCAAACCTAGATGAGATATACCTTGTAGGCCCAGTTCACTGAGAATTCTCAGGGCAGTAGCCGAAGGAGGGTTCTTAGGGGAATTTCACACTAGGGTACCAACCATTTCCTTGAGTTTTTTTAAGATCAACTCAAAAATGCAATGGGAAGTCCTCTTTTCATCTTTGAAGATTTGGTTGTTTCTCTCTTTCCAAACATTCCAAACAATGAAGCTTGGAAAGAGGGTCCAAGGAGTGGCAAGAACTTCATTGTCTGAAAAATAACTCCTCCAATTGGTCAGTGTGTTGCAGATATTATTTTTGTCCCTATCTATCTCATGGAAAATAAAGGCAAAAGAATCCCACAAACTAGAGGAGAACATACAATTGTTGAGAATGTGCTCCATAGTTTCCTCTTGAGCTTCACAGAGCTGACATCTGGATGGTCCCAAAATACCCCTCTTCCTAATATTTTCCTAGGTCAGAATTTTTCTATGCTGAACCAACCACATGAATAGTTTAATTTTCATCCAGCCCTGGTGTCTCCAGAGTTTAAGCCTGGTTTTATCCAGAAAATAAGAGTAAAGGTCAAGGTGAATGAGCTTAGACTCCTTGAGGTTAAAAACCCCCTCATTATTGCTGCCCCATCTTAGCTGATCATGACCCTTAGATTTTAGAATTTTCCTTTGCTCTAACAATTCCTTTATTGTATCTGCTTTAGCTTTCATGGTGTTGTTATCCCTAAAATCAAAATTCCTCCAGATTCTCCATTTTCCATTGTTATTGGTTTGCTCGCAAAAGTCTTTCACCATAGAAAGTCCTTTCCTATCTGTGTCTTCCTTAAGATCCCTTAGGTCTCTGTTTATTAAAATAGGTTCTTGTTGCCATCTATCCTCCTAGAACAAGCTAAGATTTCCTTCTCTGATTTCCCAGAAGTTGTTCCCTTGGACCAAACACCAGTTATCTCAGGCCTTGTTCCAAATGTGTGAGCCCTTTCTGTGTTATGACATTCTTATTAGGTCATGGTTATGCCAGGTGATGGCATATTTCTCTTTCCAAACAATTGCCCATTGTGCCTCTGGCTCTTTAACCCATCGCCACCATAATTTGGCTCCTAAAACCTTTCTGAAAATCTCTGGGTCATCCAAACCTAGCCCACCAAAGGTCTTAGGTTTGGAGATCTTATCTCGAGCTGCTAAGGCCCATTTCTTGCAACCCTCCCCCTTACCTCAAAGGAAGTCTCTTTGAATGGATCTGACCTAATGTAGGACCGCTTGAGGAGCTGGGAGAACAAATAGCATAAAGACTGGGATGGATTGAACCACAACTTTGGTTAGCACTAGTCTACCAGTCAAATTTAGAGATCTAAAGGTCCATTTGCTCACTTTGTCTTGCAATTTGTTAATTACAAGTTCCCAATTGCTCTTGTGCAAAGGTTTGGCTGTAAGAGGAACTTCCAAATATTTTGAGGGGAGGAGTTCCCTTTGGAAGCCCAAAATTCTGGTTATATTTCTCTGAACAACAATGTGAGTATTAAATAAAAAAAATCTTAGATTTTAAGAAATTTACCTCCAAACCTGAAGCCATGGCAAAGTCTCTCAGGAATTGCTTACAGGAAAGAGCTTCTTTGACCATGGGGATTCCCTGCAGCATTGTATCATCAACAAATTGTTGATGTGTTAAAGCATCACCTTCTTTAGAAAGTTGGAGACCTTTGAGTGTACCTACTACCTTGGCATGTTTGATCTTTCATCTGAACCCTTCCATCATGAGTATAAACAGAAAGGGAGAGAGTGGATCTCCGTGCCTTAAGCCTCTTGAAGGAGTGAAAGTCTATGAGGGTGATCCATTAACCAAGATTGAAAAACTGGGTGAAGTAACAAGGACCATAACCCATCTGATCCAATTATGATCAAACCTAAAACCAATGACAACTTTTCTGATGTATGTCTAGTTTAGCTTATCATAGGCTTTGGCTATGTCTAGTTGCATGAACATACCGACTTTCTTATTGTTTGTCAACGAGTGAACCACCTCATGAGCTTGAATGATGTTGTCAAGGATTTGTCTGCCTTCCACATATCCCGATTGTTCTAGTGACACCAGGGTAGGAAGAAGGGGTTTGAGTCTATTGGCCACCATTTTGGAAATAATTTCATAGACAACATTGCACAAGGTAATGAGTCTCAACATATCAGGAGTTAGGGCCACATCGTGTTTAGGGATCAGGGAGATAAAGTTGGTGTTAAGCACCTTCAAGATAGTTTTATCCCTTCTAGAGTCTTCCACCACGTTCAAAATGTTCTATTTTACTATATTCCAACACGCTTTGAAGAAATCTACATTGAACCCATCTGGACTTGGTGCCTTACAATTTTGCATCTCTTTTAGGACTCCACTGACCTCCTCTCTTGACACTAGCCTGTTGAGGTTGAAATTGTCTTCTTTGGAAACCAACTTAGATATATATCTAGCAATATCTCTCATAGACTGATCTCTGTTAGCACATGTTTCCTGAGCAATGCCACGAAAGTGCTAAACCAGCTATGCTTCTATTTCTTCATGTGTGGTTAGCATGTTACCTTTCTTGTCCTTGATAGAGGAAATCTTGTTGTGAGCTGTATTTGCCATAGTGGATCTATGGAAGAATCTAGTGTTGCGATCTCCTTCTTTTAGCCATTGCACTCTGGATTTCTGCTTCCAAAAAATCTCCTCTTGTTTACATAAGTTGTCCCAATCTTGATGATATTTGGCTACGAGATCATTTTGCCCCTTATCAAAACCCTCTATAATCAGGGTTTGGTTGAGTTTCTGCATTTTTCCTTCCACAATTTTTTTTGCTTCAAAAATGTTGCCATGTCCCTTCTTATTCCACTCCTTGAGCTGGAGTTTGATGTGTTTGAGTCTTTTTTGAAGAAGGAACATTCTTATGCCTGGAATTTCCAAATCCTCTGTCCACGAGATAGTTATGTTGTTGTGGAAGTCTAGATGGGAGAGCGAGATATTCTCAAATCTGAAAGGTCTATTTTTAGGTTTGCCAATGCCTTGAATATCCTGTTATACTGGCTAGTGATCCGAGCCTCCAAAGGAAGAACACTCACAACTATGTCCTTGTCCTTGATCATAAGATCTTTCGAAGTCATAAATCTATCCAATTTGGAGCCCACTTGATACTCTCCTCCTCTTTTGTTGTTCCAAGTAAAAGTACCATTGTTCATAACGATATCCACTAGCTTCATACTATCTATGAAGGTTTGAAAAGAACAAGAATCTTTGTTTAGAATTCTGGTTCCTCCTTTTTTCTCCAATAGCATTTTTATCATGTTTAAATCACCCTCTAAGATCGAGGGGATTTTTGCATGACGTTCCCTGAGCTTCTGCAGTGAATCAAGAAACAATAGTTTACCCTCCATCATTTGGGGACCATACACATTCGTGACTAGGTACATTTTCTTATCTCCCACTGGTTGAATGACCACTGAAAGATAATCTCTAGATGCTTTAGCATCTATCATGTCAATCTTTTGGGGGTTCCAAAGTGTGAGAATTCCTCCTACTGTATTCTTTGCTTTGAATTCTAGAAACTCAAACCTGTTGAGCCATTTACTATGAATCTCTTTTACTTTTTGAATGGAACATTTAGTTTACTGAATGAAGATCACATCTGGGGCTACTTGTTTCATTTTGTTACTTAATAACCTTTGTTTTCTTTTACTACCTAGAAATCTTATGTTCCAAGAAGTGAACTTCATTAACAAAGATTTGTAAAGAAGTAGTTGGATAGGTCTTTCATCTTACCTAAATCTATCATTAGCTTCCCACATTCCATCAATAGTTCGTTCTAATTTTTTCGGTGTCTTTTCTTTCCTAGGATTTTTGGTTCTAATCCTAGTGTGGCTTTCAGAGCTTTCACTCCTTCATTACCCTATTTCTCATTTTTTCTTAGCTTTTTGGATCCTTTGTTCTGAATTTTCCATATGAACAACTGCTATACTCTGTGGAACTCCTCGTAAGGTAAAAAATCCACTCCCTCTTTGGTTCCTTGTTTCAAGAAGCCTTGTAGATCTAGATCCTCTTTCTCTAGAATTTCTTATAGTTCCTGATCCTCCATCTCCATATCACTCTGGGTCTTTTCTTGGTCCATTTCCTATTTTGCATCTCTCATCCCATCTTCATTCTATTTATTTCTGTTTTGTGTTTGCTCCACATCGTCTTATTTCTCTTCCTCCACTGGACTACCTCCCTTGACTTGATCTGCTTGTACCGTCACTTCTTCCTCTGTTAGGGATTGAAACCTATTTTGACTGGCGTGATGCTTGTCTGTTTGAGGTAGTTCCGGTCCCCATTTCCACCCTTTTCCTTTCTGGACCACCTTGTGAAAGCTTTCTAAATCTTTCATGGTATTAGTTTTACTTATGTTTTCTATTTTACTGAGAGGGAATTCCCTGAATAGATGACCATGCTCATGGCATTTATGACATATGAAAGGGATGTGTTCATAATCCACTCTTTGCACCAATTCTTCATCCAACACTTCCAATATTACCTCATCCAACAGAGCTCCAGAGAGGTCGATCTCCACACATATCCTTGCAAAGGAAGTGTATTTTCCTTTTCTAGTGGCCTCAGAGGCTTTGACAAAATGCCCTAGCTTATTTCCTATAACAGATAAGGATTCCAGCTGCCAATAATCCAAAGGTAAAGAGGAGAGTCTTACCCAGACCGGAACTGAGGTGAAAGTGTCGTGTTTTGGGACAAAATTCATCACCTATGGTCGCATATATACGCTTGCAGCTGTGTAAAAGTAGTGCCCTCCTTCAAACACTCTGTCCTTGTCTTCAATATTTGCAAAAACTATAGTAAGGAATCCTTTGGATCCTAGGTGAAGTTCTACGCTACCTTTTGGATTCTAGTTGTATTTAATCCACGTTTGTAAACCTTTTTCAGTGGTCCATAAGCCCATGAATTTACAAATTATTGCATACGTCTGCATGTGGTCCCTATGTGCCTGCAGTGCAAGGTCATTCAACACTACTCTGTGGGCGATAGAGATTTTTGGCTTGCATGGTTCCTTTGGTGCTTTGCATTTTATATTTTGTTCCTTGTCTTCTTCCTTGTTGTCTTTAATTTCATTGCTTTCCCTGGTTTTAGAGCCGTTCTACTCCTCTTCCTTATTTTTTTCCTTACATCATCAGAAGGATCTCTATCCTCCTCAACTGGTTTTTTGCCTCTTCCAGCCACTACCTGCTTAAAGGAGGGAGTGGAGCTCGCTCCCTTGCATCCCTCCATGTAGAACCAACACAAAAGTTCACAACCCCAACTCACCAATCTACGCACCCGTCATATTGGTCATGGTACATGTTGATATCAAAAGGTGAGCGGGCTTGGCCCAGTCAAGTATCCCAGTGACTAGTCAACGCCCTCAGTCAGCTTTGAGCACAAGAGCTCACCGTCTTTACGAGTCTGACTTTACCAACCAGTTGCCTCCGCTGACCTTAAAATTAAAAAAAATAATTATTAAGTAAACAAAAATAATTAGAAAATCATGATATAGAAAAATTGAACTATAGGGTCTCCTTCCTTTCTAATCTAGAATAATACAACTTTTTGAAAAAGTTATATAACATTTAAAAATAGTAAAAATAAGTTAAGAAATGAAAAATAAATAAAAGATATTTCTTTGGGAATTTCAAAATTTGCAAAATCGATAGGAAACCTTTGGAGTGGACAAGTTCACTAGGAATTGCAAAATTAACAAATTTTATAGTAGTGGCGAGAAAAAAATTAATTATATACATATAAGAAATTAGTAAGCTTTGGATAATGTCCACTTTTGGTTTGTTGCAACAAGAAGTAAAAGATATAAAAATTCCATTATGGCTAGTGAAGGCTTGAGAGGTCTTTTAATAGTCAATGGGAAACTCCTAAGTATTGATGACACTTGGTATAACAGGAAGTAAAAGATATAAAAATAATATTACGAATTACAATTATCTTAGAAGTTGAAACCATCCCTCATGACATCTACCCATTTTCACCAACCTTTCATGGTAAATATGAGATGAGGGATATTATGATATGACTCAACCTCCTAGATCACATTAAGGAAATGGAGTCAACAAGATGAAACCTTCTAACCTTCCTTAGGAGATACAAGATCCACAGGAGCTAAACAACCGCTCTAGGGGTCAAAACGTTGAGCTAACTTTCCTTTTACTGATGTGGATTCCTAGTCACTTGTATAACAAAGCAGGCAAGTGGATGTGACCCTCCAGTAGCATGGATAACCCTGTCTCCCAACAGCTACAATCTAGGTTTCCCAGTTTTGAGCATTTGACCCCACGACCTGAGTAATTTTTTTAAGGCTAGTGTCAAGCCCCCTACCTAGAACTTAACAAATTTTTCTAGAATGATGAATGACATAAAAAAAGCCATTAATATAAATCTTAGTAAAGAAATTGACCTAAATAGGCCTCACCATGACATACATTTCATCAAACACATTACTAACATGTAATCTATAGGTGATAAATGCATATCTGAATATAGAGGTCCCATACTTATCTAAAAATCATCAAGAAGATCTAATGCCCTCTCTCAATAGTTGCAATAACATATATTAGTTCATGCATTCAATAACCATTCATTTACCAATAAAACTATGTTGAGAGCCATAACTAGAATTTGTCATGAAAACATGCTCATAACCAACATATAACCATAATAATAACAATGATAGAACATCCATTAATGGAACATCATAATATGTACATTTACTCATACAATACAAGATCAAAATAACTCATATGAACATATGCAAAATAGAACCAAGTCAGGGACTTCCACATACCACTTGACCATAGATTAGGCTGAACCAAATATTTCTTTTAGCCAATCACCCTCGCGCCATATTCCAAGCATGAATGTGGGAGTCAAAACAAAATAACCAGGCTTCCTCAGGCTTTATTGCAATCCTGCCAAAACTGGTCAAGGGAACCCTAGGCCCGAAACAAGCTCCTACAAAACCAGGCTTTACTGCAATCTTGCCATTATTGGTTAAGGGATTTGTATGCCCAAACAAAAAACATACACTCCTTGTCATTGCCACAATCCCACAAAAATGAGTTAAGGGATCACTAGGCCCTAAACAAGATTAAATGTTTTCATATTTCCTCACCAATACCTTGAGAGATTTTCCCAGCTCCACCTTCAGTCTTTATCACAATTCGCACATTACTAGTCAAGGGATTCCTAGGACCATAGGAATTTTCCTGAGACCACCTCACCCGATTCCAAAACCATTTGGCAACCCAAAGCTAAACCAATGAAAGAACCCTATCATACCATGGATATCCAAAAATGGCATGGCAAGTTTGAAAACATTTTCACACTTGGAAAAACCCATGCCAATGACAACAACAGAACAAAATACACACATCCATGTACCATGCATGCCAAAACCAATAAGGAAATCATACATGCAATAATATACTTGCAAGTAATCTTGGTTTAACTGCTTCATCCAACATTTCCTTACTTGATTGTTTCTTTATGTTGCTTCCTTGTCCTTCCTTTTCCTTCCTTCATCCAATGCTAGAGTGCTCCAAGAATTCTCTAACTATCTAAGAGTAAGAGAGAGATAATAAAAATAGAGCTTGAAGATAAAGCTGAGGAAAGGTTGAACTGACAAAAGTTGTGAACTAATCCTCATAAGCCTTTTTATCATTGACGCCTCTATTTTCTTCAATTTCGTCTATTTTTCCTTCAGTTTCCTCCTCACACGCAACTTGTGACCTTTGACCTTCCTTTTCTCCTATTTTCCATTATTTTCATAAATAAAATACCAATTAATGCATCTTTGTATTTTCAATGCCTTTGCAAATTTCCCCTTAGCCATAATAAACAAAATGAACACCCGCTAGGCTTCTCTTCCCAAAATTCAACTTGGAATACGTGTCACATGACCTTTGTCTTATTTTTCCTTATTTAACTTTATTACATGAAATTTTAATTCAGGGTTTCTATAGACCTCTCCTCCTAAGGGAGAACACCATCCTCAGTGTTCTATGGCACCTATGACCAGTAAGACTATTGAAAAGAAAAACATATTTCCAATGGATATTTATAACCTAGAGCGATGCAACATTTACAATGAACCTGCTAAAAATAAAAACCAACAAGACAAACATAACAACATGACAACTCTACCACTTCTTGGTTCTTTATAAAAAAACTTGTTGTGGTATTTATAATAAAAAATATACATAAATATATACATATACCAAAAATCCTTTTCGTTAACTGGAAAGCAATGAAGGATATGTAGTGTGCATCTCATCAATCATCTCTGATGTAGCTTCATAAAGCTCGAAGTGCTTCCACTACACTTTAATTTGCTTGATTGCTTAGTTTCAGAGCATGAATTGTTTCCACTGCAAAATACACTGAGGTTCCTAATGGAATTATCATTTTGGCTCTACCTACAATGTAGAACAATCAATCACATGATTAACATCTTTCACATATATTTTAAGTAATGAGACATGGAAAACATCATGGACTTTCATTGCCGGAGGCAGTGCAAGTATGTAGGCCACTGGTTCAATCATGTCAAGGATCTCAAAAGGCATACAATACTAAGGTGCCAACTTCACACATGACCCAATCCTCAAGGAGCTCTTCTTGGGCATGATTCATAAGTACACATGTTCCCCAACCTGAAAATCGTTAAATTCCCTGTGTTGATCTTCATAACTCTTCTACTTATCATATTTTTCCTTTAGATTCTTCTTGATAACCTGTATTTCCTATTCCATCTCTGCCAACATGTCTTGTCCTTCACTAGATCACTCCAACTAATGGGAGCATTACAACTCTGCTCATAAAGTGCCTCAAACGAACTCATACTTAGTGACTCTTGGTACCCATTTTTGTAATAAAACTCTATTAGTGGAAGGTACTCCTCCCATCTCCTCTATTGGTGCATAACATACATCCTCAACATGTCTTATAGAATTCTATCGACCCTCTTTATCTTTCCATCTGTCTGCAGATGATAAGAAGTACTAAAGGATAATTTTGCACCTAAACCTACAAATAACTCCTTCCAAAACCTAGAAGTGAACTTGGCATCTCTGTTTGATACAATCTTCTTAGGAATCCAATGCAATGCTAATATCTCCCCGATGAATACGTGTTCTTCCTCACTAGCTAAATAAGTAGACTTAACTACTATGAAGTGAGCTACCTTAGTCAGCCTGCCAACCACAACCATGATGGAATATTGTTTTATAGATTTCCTCAATAAACGTAAGATGAAATTCATGCAAATGACCTCCCATTTCCAATCTGGAATCAGAATTACTAGTAGTAAACCATCTCGATGCCTACACACTCCCTTTACCTATTGACAATCCAAGCACCTTGCAACGAACAACTAGCTCTTTCTTCATATTTGTCCAGTAGTAAAAATTCTTAACTATTTTCAATGTTTTCTAATAATTGGATGACTTGAATATGTCTTAACATGAAATTCCCTCAAGATAATCTTCTTGAGTTAAATATTGTCTAGCACGTATATCCTGTCCCTAAATCTCACCAAATCATATGTCGTGATATGATCATCCACATCCTATGCACTTATACCCTGTTGATGTCATATATGCCTATGTTCCCTATACTTGTAATTCTCCTGTCCTAGCTGTAAGACTTGATCCTGTATGTTTGTCCCATGTGAGCTCATAATTGTTATGATGACTTGCACTCTTTGCTATATGAAATATTAACGGGGGGGGGGGGGGTGGGGGGTGGTGAATCATTATTTACAATTCAATAACTTTTCATTTCATAATCAGATTTATATACACTACTTCAATGAAGTTAACTTGCGTGTGCACGCAACTGTTATTAAGGAAACTAGCGTATATCCAGTGAACTTATGATTCAGTTAATTCATCATGTCTTGATCTTTAATCAGTGCATCAATATTTTATTAAATAATAACTATGTGCAGTAATAACATAATAAACCATCACACATAAGGAACTCACATGAACACCAAGTTTTAAGGTGGAAACCTAATGTAGGAGCAAAACCACCTGCTACTGTCATCTCTGTCTTCTTTTTAATATAAAGAAAAAATATTCATAATCTTGTATTGGTCCAGACTCATACCAATACGTAGGCGCCCACCTACAGAAGGATACAACCTTCTCTCATTCTCCAGCTTCTACTAGAAGGCAGCTACAATCCCCTAGCTCTTGTACTAGCCGATATGTTTACCAATACATATGCACCAACCTACATAAGGCTACGACCTTCTCTCTACCTCCAAGGACCACGTTTCATAAATTTTCAAACTAGATACCCCTAGTACACAACAACACAATATGAAGGCAAAGTTTCATCAAATTTTCATAGTGGACCCATTAGTAACTTTCAAGCTCAAACTCAATAATGATATGCATCAACCACTAATCATCACTCTGAATGGTCAGATCATTGTCACCAAAATATTGTACTGAACCTAAAAACGTAAATCATCATCCAGAACCAACTACAAGCTCTAAAATCATATGTCAAAATGTATACGCTACTTCCTTTAACCAAACCTACTTATGCATAAAAAATTAGTGAATCATTAAAAACCTATGAATCAAAATTGTACCAACCAATAACATTCTAAAGATTTACTATCAAATTGTAAAGATATAAATAAACAGTAGCAAAGATCAACCTTCTCACTTAATCAATCAATTAATCAATCAGACTCAATATCCTTATGCATTGAGTTCTACTTTTAGATCTGAGAAGACATAAAAATACTAGCACTGATAAGATAGATCAGTCACTTCTGAGTAACAAGATTTTATTTTGCATATGCTACTTTGAAGAGTCGAACCAGTGTGTATATGTGCCTTCACCAATTGTGAACCAGCGTATAGGTCTGCAAATACTATCTTAGAACTCCATAGGTATTCCATAAAATGATAAGTCATTTCATGTCTCATGATCTTGATCCAACATTGTATTAAAAGGTGCACAAGATATTTCAGATCATATCATAACCATAGCCCTTACAACATAAGTTATACTTCAGATAGAATTCTTCATGAAAAACCCTTTCACTTTCACATTTGGCACTTTGATCTTCTACTCCTTATATGGTTTTCTCCTTTCTTAATACCTAGAACCAAAACAACACTTAGACCCTATGGTATTCTTGAAGAAGATCAAAGATCCATTACTCCGCTCAATATTGTGGGCTAATACCATGGTATTGACCCTTGGTATTCTTTAATCTTGAATTTCCTTCATTTTCCAACACATATGTGCTTTTCCTTCTGTGCAAGTGCGTCCATACGTATACGCTCTTTTTGTTCTGTGAACCCATATGTATACACTGCTTGGACAAGGAGAACCTACGCATACAACTTAAAATGACTTAAAACATCCGTTTTCTTCAACTTCAAGATTATGAATTGTAGACTTTTGTTCCAACTTCCTAATCTTCTGTATCATTTCCCTGTTACCACTAAACTGACTTGTTACAATGTGAATTTCCTTTTATCAAATCTAAACTAACCTATGAGTGAGGTGCCATCAAGGACAACACCTATATCATAATGCCAACAATCTCCGCCTTTGGACATGACGGCAACCATATTAGTGTTTATAATGTCAACTTGTAGAACCCATTAGATATATCAAACAACACCAAGATACTCCCCCCCCTTTGACATCAAGGGAAAAGGGTGGATCAATATTTTCTCCCCCTTGGAGATAGAATATTTTGTCCATGCTCCCCCTGAGTACATGAAAACTGTGCAACGATATTGTTAAAAAAGAATAGCATGACTCTATAACTCAACTATGTGAGTATGAACTTCCTATCAACAATGACTCACACATACATCAATCACCCAACCAAGTGGGGATATACTAAATGTTCATACATGACTAGAAAAATTCAATATTACATCATCCTTCCCATGCATAGTGGGGTTACAAATTACATCATATGTCCAAAAGGACTCATTAATATACTAGGATAGACAGAGACATATAATTACACCATAGGTCTTTACATGAACTTTACAACAAATCATATGAATATCTAAAACCATAGCTAAATTGAGCAACCATGATGCCAACAATGCATAATGTTTTTGAATGCTAATGCTTCGCTTGAATTTGTGCTACCTATGCATTGTCAACAAATCATTCATCAAGTCATCTTCATCATTCAAATAAACAACAATGAACAAGGCATATCAGCAGACTGTAACCATCAATAATAGACTGAACACCCATTTGAGAAACTGATTTTGAATGTGTCCCAATGTTTTTCTATCAGAAAAACATATACGCTCCTGCAGCCATAGAAACTCGCATATATAGGTGACTCTACTTCATTAAACCCACGTATAGAAAACATTCCTCTGAAAATTAGTTTTAACAGCATGATGATACAGAAACTACTCCTAGCTTTTGTTTGAGATATTCAAATGTTTCTCTCGAAAGAAGTTTTGTATAGATATTAGCAACCTATTCTTCAGAGGGAACATAGTCCAATTTAACATTTTTTTCAAGCACTTGTTCTCGTAAAAATTGGTACTTAACGGGTATGTGCTTGGACTTGGAGTGCATGACTGGATTTTTAAAAATACTAATGGCACTTGTATTATTACATGGATTGGAGATGGGTGGAGAACATGTGATTTGAATATATTGCAATGTTTACATCATCCAAAGTAGTTGTGTGTAGCAATATGCAGCAGCCACATATTTTTCTTCAGTTGTAGATAAGGAAATTGCACTTTGTTTCTTTCTGAACCAAGATACTAACCGTGATCCAATATAAAATGCACCTCCACTAGTGCTTTTTTGATCATCAACACTTCCTTCCCAATCTGCATTTGTATATGCATGAAGAGTGAGATTTGCATCTCTAGGATACCATACACCATAGTCTTGAGTTCTTTGGAGATATTTGAATATTCTTTTTACAGCTTGAAGATGTGATTCCTTTGGATTTTATTGCAACCTTCCAACAATTCCTACTACATGCATGATATCTAGTCTGCTACCTGTTAGACAAAGTAGACTTGCAATCATAGATATGTATGCTAGTTGATTCACTATAGATGATTCATCAATAGAATTGAGAGTACATCTTATTACCATTGGAGTACAAACTGGTTCACAATCTTCCATACCGTGCTTCTTCACAATATGCTTGAGATGTTTAGTCTGTGAAATAAAAATGCCATCTTTTGTTTGTTGTAATTGTAGGCCAAGAAAATAAGTTAGTTTACCAAGTAAAGACATTTCAAATTCCTGCTGCATGACAGAAGCAAAGTTCTGACTCATAGATTCTTCATTGTTTCCAAAGATGATATCATCAACATAGACAACAATAATTAGCAATTTATCATTTTCAATCTTTGTGTATGGGTTGTTGTCTACAGATCCTTTTGTGAAGCCTTGTTGATGTAGATATTTGTCTAGACGATAATACCAAGCCCTTAGAGCTTGTTTTAGTCCATATAGAGCCTTTTTGAGCTTGCATACAAGCTTGGCATCATTCTCTAGAGTTAATCCTTCAGGTCGTTCAATATAAACTTCTTCTTATAAATTTCCATGAAGAAATGCAGACTTTACATTCATTTGATGCACTTTGAATTTTTCAAAACTTGAAAGAGAAAGAAACATTCTTATGGCTTCAAGTCTGAAAACAGGTGCAAACATTACTTCAAAGTCTATACCTTCTTGTTGAGCATACCCTTTACACACAACTCTTGTGTTGTTTCTAATAACCTCTGCATTTTCATTCAACTTATTCTTGAATAACCATTTTGTTCCTATAACATTTTTTTCATGAGGTCTAGGAACTAATTCCCAAGTATCAGTCTTTTCAATTTGTTCAAGTTCTCTATCCATGGCCTTAACCAAACATTCAACTTTTCTAGCTTCATTAACATTTTGTGGTTCTATGGAGGATAGTAATGCTAGATAACTAGAAGCTCCTATAAGAGTTCTTCTCGTCTGTACTCTAGACTCTTTCTCTCATAGAATTTGAGATTCTGGGTGATTCCTTTGAACATACCTGGATGGAGCCATTTTTTGAACAGTTATGTTCATTCTTTCAACCATGCCATTTTGTTGAGGAGTTTTGGCAAAAAATAAATGTATTTTTATTCCATGTTGTTCACAAAAATAAAAATAAAAATCATCTGATGTAAATTCTCCTCCTTGATCAAATCTGAGACATTTGATTTTTAGATCTGACTCATTTTCAACTAAATCTTTGAAGGCTTTAAACTTTTCAAATGCTTCATCTTTATGCTTTAGTAAACCTATCCAACACATTCTAGAAAAATCATCAATGAATAAAATGAAGTATTCTTTTCCACGAGGTGACTTTTTCCTTGTTGGCCCACACAAATAAGTATGAATGAGTTCAAGAGGCTTACTTGTTGATCCTTCTTTGTCATTGAAATGGACTATTGTTTGCTTACTGATTTGACATGGTGTGCAGATGGTATTTTCTGGGATGCTGATATCTAGAAGACCACGAACCACCTTGAGCCTGCATGCTTTTCTTATTGTCTAGTCAATTTAGTGTCCTAAAATGGTCTACATGAATTATCAATCTCGGTATCATAAACTGATGATGTCTGGTACATTATACCTGCTTAGTTAACCTTTCTCTTACTTCATTGTTTTATAGTTTATGTTGTTTTGGGGGGTTTTGTTTCTCATGCTTAAGACACTTAATATAAGAGAGAAAATTTATGCTTCTAGATGAAAATCTCTAAATGTTAATGGACAACTAAATCTAATGAATTTCAATGTTAAAATCTAATTTCTAAAGAAAGGAGAAAAGGAAACAAATCAAAACTTTGCACAGTTAGATTATTCTAAGCCGGGAAAATGTTTATAAAATGAAAGTAAAAATGATAACAGCTAAATGAAGTGTTTTACCACTTTGCTACACAATTTTGGGAGAGCTACCTTCTTGTGATAGCATTTTGAGTGATCCAATACTTCATTGTTCTGAGAAAAAGAAAACATAAAAATGCAGAGAAAGACTCATTCATAAATGAAATACTTCACCACTTAGTGAACCAAGGGCTTTCGGAAATATTCACTTACAACATGAGCTACTAAATTGATAAGAAAATGGCATTAAGCTATCTAACTAATGAACAACAAGAAATCTCACTCATAAAGACAACATTTCACCATTTAGTTTGAGGATTAATCATCAATGAAAGGCTCTAGAAATATTTGTTTATATCATTAGTGACTACACTAAGAAGAAAAAGGCATTAAACAGTAAGAAATATCATTCATAAACTCAACATTTTGCCATTTAGTTTGAGGTAGCCTTTCAACGAAAGGCTTTGGAAACATCCATTTATGTAATGAGTGACTAATCTAATTAAAAAAAACATGTAAAGGAAAACTAATCTATTGTGTGCTCTAATGCTCCACGCACCAATTGGAAATTAATTTCTTGGACTATTTTGTTAAGCATAGATTACAGAGTTAGATAAATCTACAATCAACCAGTTGAAACACTTGCATGAATTAAACTTACATGAATGGAAAATCTAAACTATTAAACTTTAAAACAATAAAATGATATACTTGAATGAAATCAAAGCAAAAATACAAAATGAAATCTACTCTACCTTACATTCTAATATGCTCCATGACATCTTCTTCACATCTCCTTCCATGTTGAGAACATCAAGGCTTTATTCAAATTCTTCAAAGTTACAAAAGTTTACAAAGCTCTCCAAAGCTTTCTAAAAGCTTCCCAAGCTACAAAAACTTTCCGAAACTAAAGAGCTTTCTAAGACTACCAAATGAAGGAGAGATATCTCCTATTTATACAAAAAGATGAGAAGTCATTTTATTAATGAGAGTCTATGAATCTCTCCCTATACCTCTACAGTTCTCATCAAAATAGGAAATGATAAGACACATGTCTTCTTGGAGTTTCAATACAAATAGGAAATGTGACACATATCCTCCCGATCCCATGATCCTCTCCACTCAAATTCGAATTTGGCCTTAAGGTGCCACATAAAGGTCTTCTAGAAGCCTCCTTTTGACCTACACATGCCAACAATCTCAACACACTTGTTATGCATAAGCATATGCACATTATTTTCTAATTTTTAACCACAAATTCACTTAAAATGGCTAAGAATTAATAAAGTTTGGAAAAACATAAATGTGACCCAATGATAATGAAAGTGAGATGAATGTAGTGACATGGTAGTGAAATGAAGGTGAAATGGAGGTGATATAATGGACATAATAGTGAAAGTGTAATGGAAATGAATGACAATTTCAAGACCCAACGTACCCCACAATTGAAGCTATTGCATGTCCTCATGAAATATATATTACATTAATTCTTTTGATCCTTGAGCTTTGGCTTAACTTTGCATGATATCATTTGATAACTTCATACTTCTGCAAAGTGTTTTACTTGAATTGCAACATGGTTGCTTCTTGTGTTACAACCAAATTTTGTTGTTGTATTCTATTTTGATCTTTGAACTTTGCATAATGATAATTTGATTTTTGTTGCAAAGTATATCTTTATTGGATTGCATGATGGTTGGTTCTTGTGTGACAACCATGATTGTTTTTGTATCCAATTATCCTTTAAGCACTTTTGAAAATCCATTATATGTTCATAATAACAATGTAATAGTTAATATACTTTGGGAGTATGTGGGCTTCTGAATATGATATCAACATAGAAAGATATGAATATGAATGTATCCTCCCCACAACTTATGGTATTGGAAATTTTATGAAATGAGGAAGAGAAATGTTTTTCCAACAATTATCATTCTAGTTTTTTATGGAATTATATGGTCAAAAGTTAGAAAATGACGTACCTTAACTTACCCTTTGAAATGGATGAGTTGTATGTGTGGTGGCTACAAAATTCTAATCATAATCTTCTTCAAGTGATTGGAAAAAAAGAGCCATGTATAAAAGAGTCAAGATGACTTTTTATTGCTTCTACTAGAACTTGCTAAATCTACTGCTGAATAGTGCTGACCTGTTTTATATTTGCTCCAAAAATGCTGAAAATAATAGTCTTCAAGTCTTCAAAACTCATTGGCACAATTCCTACTATGTGAAGAGATGTTATAATGTTGAACATAGCAGGAAATTGTTGAATTAGTGGCCATTAATGGATGCCACCAGTGAACACGAGAAATCTCACCATTGATGACAATGAGAGTCAAGATGCCCAAATACATCTTGCTAGGTATGAATAAATTTGTTGATGTCGAGTCACCTAGAAGATCTAATGAAGAAGGTACATTAATGTATTTCCATTTTTCATCAGCATGAGGACTTGCAATTAAGGCATGCAAGCCTCAAGGTGTTTTTGTAAGGAATTTAGACTCAAAGGACTAGGGACTCAATACTTTGCATTGAAGAAGGGTTTATTGGCAAAATGAAAATGTCAGGAAAGGGAAAATGAAAATGGAAGATGGCAATGGAAAGTAGTAACGGAAATGGGCAATAAGCATGTAACTAAGCCTTTTTCTTTTATATATGGGTTAGGAGTGGACAAAAAGTAATGGAAAGTGTATGTGAATGTAAATGGAAAATATGAAGGGAAATGAGGTGAATGGTTTATTATGATGTATGGATGTAATGGAGACAATAGTATTTGAAAGTTTTTCAAGTGTTTGGATCTGATTTTGCATTAGCATGTTTCTTCTTTGTTGTTGATCATCCTCTTATGAAACAAATTGGTCTCTTAAGAGAGACACTATTTACTTGTAGTCATTTGTCCTTCCTCCTGAAACATGCAAAAAAAACTAATACTTCTTTTGTAATGGAATATAATATTATCAAAGGAGAGGGGTGATCAATCTCTCTAGTTATGATATTTACACACAAAACTAAGAATTCATATTAATGAAACAAGTTCAAAAAGGAAAACCAAAAGAATTTATACCTGCTTCAGAATTAGCGCCTCAAGTTAATTGTTGTATCTTTTCAGCAATTTATTTCATTATTTAATGTTTCAAACACGGATGATGGATTTATCATTATGTAGATCTTGTCAAAATATTTCCAACGACACTTGAATTATCAAAATCTAATTTCGTATGACAAAGTTAGGTTGATTTGAACAGTGAGGTTTTTTAGTTGCAAAATTGATGTTTAGTTGTGGAATGGCTTTAGCTGCGGAACGACTTTAGGTACGAAATGTGCATAGTTTATGTAGTTAAAAATCTTGAACATAAAGCTAGCCATTCATTTTTCATCATTAATACAAAATTAATCAATACCTTTCAGAAAAATGAGTAGATAATCTACTTATTTCATTGATTCGTTTTTTTTTTTTTTTACGTGCGAATATTTGGTTTCGTTTTATTTTTATTTTTGTCCTTCACATGTTACGACTTAGTGATAATACACACCTTGAAAATGCTGATGGATTCTTCATTTTGAGACAATGTACCAAATCCAAATTCATGCCCTTATATTCTCCAAGCTACCCATGTAGTCATTTTTTCCCTCTTGATACTTACAATCTGCAAAAGTGTGAAAGTAACTGTGGAAGAGCCATAGGTTCTTTATAGTTGACTTCATTTTGACCCTCCTCATCAATCTAGGCTAGATGGATAGGATACAATCCATGCTCTGATATTTTCCAAGATACCCATATGGTCCTCTTCCTCTCTTGACACCTGTAACCTACAAAAGCATGGAGATGGTTGTGGAACAACCGATTAGCTTCGTAACAGGCCTGCATTCTGCAGCTAAAAGACAACCAACTATCATTTTTCTAATTTAAGTTATTGGAAAAGAGATTTCATGTAGCCAAGTACCAAGGAGAAAGCCCAAGACCGTAATTGGTGCATAGGACCAATTATCCATGAGCTTCTCTGTTATTTTTCAAAAAATTTCTTCACTATTTGCGTGGAGAAAATTGTGTAAATGGTAGTGGTACAACTGGTATATAGGAACAAAAATGACTATGGATATGGGAAGTAAAACAACTATGCATATGAGACAGAGTGGAAAAATGACTATGGATATGGGTAGCTATACATTCAGGGTGTACAAAAAATGGAGTGGCTATATGCATGAATCGGTGCATAAGTTATATGGGATGTAGTGGCTGCCCACGTAAATAGAGAAAATAAAAAACATGATGAATAATCAAAGTGCTTGTATAGATAGGAAAGTTGTGGAGGTGTAAGAGAGAAGCTTAGTATATTAAAGGAATAATAGGGATGTAAAAGAGTTGTATCCAACTGGTTCAAGTTATAGAATTAGTCGTTTAAATAGATTAGTTTGGAAGAGTCGTATTCAATTGGGATATGTCTTGTTGTTAAACAGGTGTGAGATGTAGTACGAGTTATTAAAAATGGGAGGCATGTAATTGGATTGAATGCCACCACACAATAAGTCCCATAATTGGATTTTCCCTCTCCAAGCACGCCAAGTTAAAAAAATAGACTATTCATCAATTCAAATCCGTTTTTCTTCATGCGGCATGCAAAAAGAGGCTTCAGAGAACCGAGAAATTGTCCCAAACCACCGCGAATTTCCTAAAACCATTTTAGGGTTATCTAACTAACCTCGTCCCCAAAAAAACCCATGTTTTCTTTTTTCCTAATCTGTTTTCATTTGGCTGAATCATGCGGTTAAAGTTCCACATTTTTATTGTTCTATGTTTTTGTGAATTACTGCATTCTGCTGTTAAATAAATTTAATTTTTTTGTAGATGCAATCATAGCGCAGGAAATAGCGAATGAACCATCTAGTCTCGACAAATTCTTGTAGAGATTTTACACCTTTGATAACTCTTGCAAAAACCTTAGAGAGTCCTCTGGATGGCTGTTTGAAGCCTGGTTCAACCCATGTTTTGAACTAGGCTTTGATATCAGCCGTGGTCACTGATAAGACATAGTGAACAAAATAGAGCCAACAAAAAAATCATGGCACTTGATATAAATTCTTTACCGGTAAATGACACTTTGAAATTTGTTAAAATTCCACTGCACAAATGAAAACTTATCTTGCTTACACAAAAAAATGGACTTGTCTCTCACCATTCTTATTTACAAATCAACATTTTCCTATTGAACTAAAGCTTAGATGATTTTACAATTAGATTTTTCATTGACAGGTTTTTGATGAAGTCCTAATCACAGCAATGGATTGGAATGTAATGGGTCCAATTTTAGGTAGCAAAGGCTTCAAAGTAAATGTGATAAAAGTAGGACTTTGACTGAGGTCTTAAGCTCGTTTTTTTGTCGATCTAGGTTGGGTGACTAGCATAGGATCCATCTTAGGACAATTCCAGAGATGCCCATGTGGTCGGTTTCTTCATTGGATGCCTATAACCTGCTAAATCTTGGAAATAGTTGTGGAACGAACATTTAGTTGTGGAACAGGGATGCGTTCCGCACCTAATTTGCAAAATCTTGTTGAACATGACACAGTTTTTTTGAGGGTCACTTCAAACCATAACCAGTCAATCTTGGACAGCTGAACCTCAAAGCAGTTGGATTTTTATTATGTTTTTTCATTCTTTTAATTGAATCAAATGAAATGAATTTTTCTTTTAACATAACAATTCTTTTTTTGATCCTCTAGATCACACAAAGTGAAGGAGGAGAGCATACTCGAGAAATTATTAATAATTTTTTTTTTTAAATGTAAGAAATAAGGTCTCCTAATTACACTCCCCTAGCAACGGCGCCAAAATGTCTAGTCAATTTAGTGTCCTAAATTTCTCTACATAAATTATCTATCTACATAAATTCTCTTATTTCATTTTTTTATAGTTTATGTTGTTTTTGTGGGTTTTGTTTCTCATGCTTAAGAAAATTAATCTAAGAGAGAAAAGTTATGCTTCTAGATGAAAATCTCTAAATGTTAATGGACAACTAAATCTAATGACTTTCAATGTTAAAATCTAATTTCTAAAGAAAGGAGAAAATGAAACAAATCAAAACTTTGAACAATTAGATTAATCTAATTTGACAAAATGTTTATGGAATGAAAGAAAAATGATAACAACTAAATGAAGTGTTTTATTACTTTGCTACACAATTTTGGTAGAACTACCTCCTTGTGATAGCATTTTGAGGGATCCAATACTTCATTGTTCTAAGAAAAAGTAAATATAAAACTGCAGAGAAAGACTCATTCTTAAATGAAATACTTCACCACTTAGTGAACTAAGGGATTTCAGAAATATTCACTTACAACATGAGTTACTAAATTAATAAGAAAATGGCGTTAAGCTGTCTAACTAATGAACAACAAGAAATCTCATTCATAAACACAACATTTTGCCATTTAGTTTGAGGATTAATCATCAACGAAAGGCTTTCGAAATATTTGTTTATATCATGAGTGACTAGAATAAAAAGAAAAAGGAATTAAACAACAAGAAATCTCATTCATAAACTCAACATTTCGCCATTTAGTTTGAGGATAAACGATCAACGAAAGGCTTTGGAAACATCCATTTATGTAATGAGTGACTAATCTAATAAAAAAAAGGCCATGTGAAGGAAAACTAATCTACTGTGTGCCCTAATGCTCCAAGCACCAATTGGAAAATACTTTCTTGGACTATTTTGCTAAGCATAAATTACACAGTTAGATAAATTTATAATCAACCAGTTGAACGCACTTGCATGAATTAAACTTGCATGAAAGGAAAATCTAAAATATTAAACTTGAAAACAATAAAATGACATACTTGAATGAAATTAAAGCAAAACTAAAAAACAAAATCTACTCTACCTTATATTATAATATGCGCCATGACATCTAACTCACATATCCTTCCATGTTGAGAACATCAAAGCTTTATTCAAATTCTTCAAACTTACAAAAGTTTACAAAGCTCTCCAAAGCTTTCCAAAAGCTTCCCAAGCTACAAAAACTTTCCAAAACTAAAAATCTTTCTAAAACTACCAAACGATGAAGAGAGATCTCCTATTTATACAAAAAGATGAGAATTCATTTCATTAATGAGATTCCATGAATCTCTCCCTATACCTCTAGAGTTCTAATCAAAATAGGAAATGATAAGACACATCTTCTTAGAGTTTCAATACAAATAAGAAATGTGACACATATCCTTCTGATCCCATGATCCTCTCCACTCAAATTCGAATTTGGCCTTAGGGTGCCACATAAAGGTCTTCTAGAAGTCTTCTTTTGACCTATACATGTCAACAATCTCAACCCACTTGTTAGGTATAAGAATATGCACATTATTTTCTAATTTTTAACCACAAATTCACTTAAATGGCTAAGAATTAATAAAGTTTGGAAAAACATAAATGTGACCCAATGATAATGAAAGTGAGATGAATGTAGTGACATGGTAGTGAAATGAAGGTGAAATGGAGAGGATATAATGGAAATAATAGTGAAAGTGTAATGCAAATGAATGACAATTTCAAGACCCAACACTTATTTGAGAAAAACTTAGATACCCCAATATTTTGGGCCATAACTAGTTCTCTTCTGTTTTTCTTAGATAACATTGTTTTTTACCTCTTATCAGTATATATAGATTGCTTGAAGTCCTTTTACCTTTTATTACAGTCTTTCCTGTATCAAGCTCACGAACCACACATCTTTTTTATCGAAACTAACTTCATTTCCTTGATCACACATTCGAATGTCACTCAACAAGTTATGCTTTAAACCATCAACATACATAACATTTCTAGTTTTAACCTTTTCTTTCAAATAAACAGAACCTTTACCCTTAGTGACAGCTAGTGTGTCATTTCCAAAAGAGACATTCTTTTCCTTTTCTAGAGCATTATATGAAAGGATTTTATCTTTATCACCTGTGATGTGTTTAGATAATCCGCTATCAATGTACCACTGATTTTCTTTTCCTTATGCAAACAAATATATGCCACATCTTTCTGATTGAAATTGCTTCTTTCTCCACAGCGTGGAATTTGATGATGTTTGCTCCTATTGAATTATTGGCCAAAATTTTCTCTTGCATTCAAATTTATCGTGACAAAATTTATTGCAAAATGAACATTCAATTTCATCTTCAAGAGGAGAAAAGTTATTGTAAGAAATTTTCTTGATTCCTGTTACACTGCTTTGTTTTCATGCTTCTCTAGTCAAGATAGTTTTTTAAGCAACACATTGAGCAACCTTATGACCAAAGTTATGGCATGAAAAGCATTGTCCATTAAAGAAGTTTCTGTGATCATAAAATATTTTGGTATTGTTTACCTTTTGTTTGGTGTTTCTATTAACGTTCATGCTTGGAGGAAAATGAGCATGATTTACCTGAGGAATACTTTTAGACTTTTACTGAGGATTGACGCGCTGTTCATTGATCTTTCCTACATCAAGATAGATTATGATGATGGCTAACGTATTTTTTGATTGGGATGTTTCTCCAATATATCCAAGACTAATCTTTATAAGAAGAGAATGTTGAACCTTGATGATTTCATCTAAAGTTTTTGATCCTTTACCAAATATAATATTAAGAGATCTTGTCTTCTCAAGCACTTTTCTTAGGCCCACTACTTCACATTCTAATTTTTCAGTGTGCTTCTCTCTTTCAGTGAGTTGATGTGTCAAAGTGTCTATGACCATATTCTTTTCTTCCAAACAAATTTTAAGTTTAGTGATTTCTTCAAGGAAATCTTCCTTTTCTAGGGCATCCATAAAATCATCATTGTCATAAGCCATGAGTAGTTTAAAATATTGTTCAGATTCATCCTCATCACTATTAGACAAGCCATCACTATATTCATGAGTATAATAACTTCTTATATTAACAAACTGCTTTCTATTACCTTTTGCAAAATCCGTTTCTTTTTCATGATTATCTTTATGAGGACATTTATCTGATGGACCTCCTTTCCTCATTTCAAATGCAGTTAAAATTCCATGAAGTTGAACAACAATAATAGTGAAGATCCTACTTTTCTCCTATGGAAAATAATTTTGACTCAAATTTAGAAGAAAAATATCTCTAAATTTTCTCTACTAAAGTAGCCTCCTTTATTTATTCACCCAGATTCTTCATACAATTTGCAATCTCATCTACTTTGATACCAATTATTAGAAATAATACTGAGAGGGGGGGTGAATCACTATTTATAATTTAATGACTTTTCATTTCATAGTCAAATTTATATACATTACTTCAGTAAAGTTAACTCGCCTGTACACGTAACTGTTATTAAGGAAAGGGGCATATATCTAGTGAATTTATGATTCAATTAATTCATTATGTGTTGATCTTTAATCATTGCATCATTACTTTATTAAACAATAACTATGTGTAGTAATAACAGAATAAACCATCACACATATGCAACGCACAAGAACACGAAGATTTAACGTGGAAACCTAATGCAGGAGAAAAACCACTTGTTGTTGTTGTATCTATCTTCTTTTCAATATAAAGAAAATATGTTTTCAATCTTGTATTGGTGCAAACTCATACCACTATGCAGTCACCCACCTGCAGAAGTCTACAACCTTCTCTTGTTCTCCAAATTCTACTAGAAGGGCACTACAACCCCCTAGCTCTTGTACTAGCTGATATGTTTACCAGTACGTAGGCATCAGCCTATAGAAGGCTACTAATTTCTCTCTTCCTCAAGGGACCATGTTTCATAAATTTTTAGAATAGATACTCCTCATACACGACAACACAATATGAAGGCCACGTTTCATTAAATTTTAATACTTGACCCATCAGTAACTTTGAAGCTCAAACTCAATAATAATAACTACATCAACCACCAATCAATCAAACTGAATGGTTAGATCACTATCACCAGAACACTATGTTGAAGCCAAAAACATGCATCATCATCCAGAAGCAACTGCAACCTCAAAAACCATATTTAAGAATATATAAACTACTTTAGTGAAGCCAACCTGTCTGTATAAGCTACTTCCTTTATCTAAACATACATCTACCTTGAAAATTATTGAATCATTAAAAATCTATGAATGAAAAATATACCAAGTAGTAACATTCTGAAGATCTAATGTCAAATTATAGAGATCTAAGCAGACAGAAGCAAATATCACCATTCTGACTTAATCAATCAATTAATGAATCAGACTCAATCTCCTTATTCATTTAGTTCTACTTTCAGATCTAAGAAGACATCATTGACAAATAGTAGTAAAACAACAACACTGATTAGATAGATCATTCATTTCTGAATAACATGATTTTCTTTTGCATACGCTACTTTGAAGAGTTGAACCAATGTGTATATGTGCCTTCACCAATGAGAACTAGTGTATAGATATGAAAATACTATCTTAAAACTTCACAGCTATTCCATACTTCAGTTATACCCAGATCATAACATTTATAGGATAAAACATGAGTCAGCATTCATACCTAGCCCAACAATTATCACATAATACAATGATAAGTCATTTCAGTTCTCATGATCCTCATCTAACATTGTATCAAAAGGTGAACAAGATATTTCGAATCATATCATAACCACAACCCTTACAACATAAGATATACTTTATATAGAAGTATTCATGGAAAAACCTTTCAGTTTCACATTTGGCCCTTTGATCTTCTCCTCCTTATATAGTTTTAGCCTTTCTTAATACCTCAGACCAAAACAATGCTTAGAACCTGTGGTATTCTTGAACAGGATCAAATATCCATTACTCCACCCAATATTGTGGACTAATACCATGGTATTGACCTTTGTATTTGTTAACCTTAAATTTCATTGATTGTCCAACCCATACGCACTTTTCCTTATGTGAAAGTGCATCCATACATATATGCTCTTCTTGTTCTATGAACTCGTGTGTATAGTCTGCTTGGACATGGTGAACTTGCACATATAGATTAAACTGACTTAAAACATCATTTTTCTTCAAATTTTTGATTCTGATCTGTAGAATATTTTTCCAACTTCTTCGTCTTCTCTACCATTGCCCTCTTACCTCTAAATTGACCTGTTACAATGTGATTTTCCCTTTATCAAATCTGAATTGACCTGTGAGTGATTTTTCATCAAGTACAACACATCTATCATAATGCCAACATGAAGAGCATATGAAACCATGTTCTCAGTTCCCTTAATGTACTTGAGCTAAAAGTCAAAACCATCTAGGTTTCCGACATTCAAATTAGGTTGGTCAAACAAATATCTTAGCCCGCTATGATCACCGATAAACACAAACTCTCTACTAAGAAAATACGGCCTCCATATATTCAATGCATGAAAGATTTCTACCAATTCAAGGTTACATGTCACATAATTTTTCCTATACTCATAACGTTTCCTTGATCCATAGGATATCACCAAGGAAAATTTTAACGCTGGAAATTTATTTTAAAGTTTAGAAACGTTGGCAAATCCCTCTAGTCCATAATATGAAATCTATAAAATATTTGGAGATATTTTTGTCAAAATATTCAAATTTAACATTTTTATATATAATTTATTGGCAATTTTTAGGGTAAAATAATTTCATTCTCTAAAATTTGGGCGAATATTTTTTACAAAAAAATGGAAATCAATGAATCTTTTTTTGGAAAAAGGCTAGAAAATTAGCCCATGGGTGAATATTATCCTGTCCCTCCTACATCAGAACCCAACCAAGTCCTCTCTTGAAAGCATCTCTACATACCACAAACTCTTTGTCCGGATCTACAATATTGAAACTCGGGCATTTCTCAACGACTACCACAACTGATCAAAACTAGTTGCACATTCCTCTGCCCATTCAAATTTCTTTCTCTTCCTCTGCAATTATGTAATAGGATAGGAAATCCATGAGAATTTCCTTATGGATCAGTTGTAGTAACCTGCTAACCCTATGAATAATCTGACCTCATCCACATTTGTAGGATTTTCCCACTCCATGATAGCTCTAATCTTTTCTGGATCCACTCTTGTGCCTTCCTTGGAAACAACATGTCCCAAAGAATGTGCCTCTCTCTGAAAGAAATTGTATTTAATAAGCTTGGCATACAATTGATGATTTCTTAGCAATCTCAATATTGTTTCTAAGTGTTTGATGTGCTCTTCCTCATTCTTATAATATATCAATATATCATCAATGAATACAATCACAAACTTGTCTAGATAAGGACACAACACATTATTCATCAAACACATGAAATTAGGAGGAACATTAGAAGAATCAAAAGGAAGCACAAGAAACTCATAATGCCCATACTTGTTGCAGAGAGAAATGTTGTAAATGTCCTCTTTTTTTATGTTTACCTGATGATATACTGATCTCAAGTCAATCTTCGAGAACACTGCTACTCCCTTCAAGTGGTCAAACACGACATCAATCCTTAGAAACGGATACCTGTTCTTAATTGTTACCTTTTTCAACTTCCTTTAATCAATACACAACTTGAGATTACCATCCTTCTTCTTTGAAAGCAACATTGGTGCACCCCACAACGATACACTTGGCCTAATGTATCCCTTCTCAAGCATTTCCTTCATATACAACTCCACTTCCACTAGCTCTAGAGTGCTCATACTGTACGGTGCCTTTGATGTTTCTACTACTCCTAGTACCAACTCAATAGAAAAGTATACTTTCTTGTGAGGCGGTAAATCTAAAATATTTACTGGTAATACATCTTGAAATAGCTACAAGACTCGGTACTTCCTAAAAACTTATGCATCATCAACATCCGTATCTTTATCACTGCAAAAAGTACACACCCTTTCCTATGACTATGCTTTTCCTACATAGTTGTAACCATTCTAACAGATGTTTCTTTCTTCTTACCCTATAAGATTCTTTGTTCTCCATTGTCATCCAAGAATTCAATAGCATTCTCATAACAGTCCACCTTAGTCTTGTAAAGATACAACCAATCCATACCTAGAAGCATATTGTATGATCCCAATGGAAGTATATTCAGATCTACTGATGTAGGCATACCATTCGACTCAAATTCACAATCTCTTACCCAATGATGAACTCTTTTCTTACTACTTGTAGCCAACTTCACTAACAAAGACTCTGGATGAAATTCTTTTCTAGAACCAAACTTATCCGTTAGGTCAAGGTTAACATAACTATAACTAGATCTAGGGTCAATCAAAATAGAAACAAACTAATCACAAAGCTTATCATCCATCTTGATAATAGATTTCAAGTGATCCACCTATATGTTATCCAATGTTGCATAGATTTGAGGAATGCTTTGTCCAACATACCCAACTAATTATGCCTCCTAAGAGTTGTAGTTCTTAGGCCTACTAGCCTACTATGATGAACAAACCTTCTTGAGATGCTCCTTGCCACATATCCAAGACTACAATTATCGCATACCATCACCTCTATTTTACTACTCTCCATGCTGCAACCCATATACATTCTCAACTACATTAAACTCCTTGTAAGGAACAACATTCTCTTTCTCACCTGCACCCTAAGGCCTTGTTCGCTTTAGTGGCCATGTACCTTTAGTCTTGTCATTCCATTTCCAAGTTTACTTAGACTTGGTCTTATGTTTTTATTTCTCATAACAGTGATTCAACTTTCTAATGATTTCTTCGAGTGGTTGAGGCTCATTATACTCAACTTGATGCCTAACTTCTAATGGTAATCCATTGAAAAATATCTGAACTTTGGCCTTATCATCCTTAAGATATGACATATACCTCAATAACTCCACTAGCTTAGTCATTTACTTCTCATCTATCATCGATCCCATGTTTATCTTATAGAACTCATTTTCCTTACTATCATAGTACCTCTATGACACATACCTCTTCTTAAAAAGTCTCTTGAATTCACGCCAACTCGAACACTCTATCTTGATGTCTCTAACATGATTAACATCTTCCCACTAGATGTATGCTTTCCATTTGAGGCTAAAAATACCTATCTTGGATCTCATGTTCTCTATGTAATCATGTAGCTCAAAGAATTTTTTTCATCCCAAGAAACCATGCCTCTACATCTTCCAGTTTCTTTCAACTCTCCATCAAATGTGGGTGGCTTGGATTTGTTGAACTCATCTCAAAAATATCCCCTATCACGCGTCTTGTAAGGATGATAGTGATGATGACCACGATACCCGTCTAAAACAAAACTAGAGTAGAACCCATACCCACTGCCTATCCTATCAAGTATATTCAAGAACTTGTCATCTTTAGCATGTCATCTCTATCTAACATGTTCCCACCATGAGACCTACTACCATATGCCCCATTAGTCATGCCCTCCTATCCATAACTGATCCATGATTTCCCATGTCTCTGCATATCTAAAAAACTCTGAAGAATAACTGTACAAACCTATGCTTGTTTCTCTTGTTCCCTAGCAAGGCTTTCTAGTGACTGAATAATTTTCTCATTATCTACTTTGCAACTTCTAATATCTATCTTCAAGCATCTCAAAGTGTATTATATGTCTAGAGAGTACTCACATCTTGGTTTCTGATCTGATCTATAAGGGGAGTCTTGTCAACTATAATCCACAATTTTCTTAGTCATATTTGATCTTCTTCTTACTGCAATTATACCATCTCAGCTAAACCGAAATATAAACGTAATAAACATACTTCAGCAAACCTCAAGTGAGGCTATCTCATCTGCAAAATCAATCCATATTAGCACGATATGTGTGTAATCATAATCACATCAATATATTGACCTCAGGCATGAAAATACCAACTTCGTACTATGACCTCATGCACAACAACCATAACCATGATAATGCATGCATAAAAACCAAAAATACGTTGACATTTATCATAACAAATAATTTATGCCCATCTAGTCCAATAATTGAACCATGCTCTAATACCAATATGGTATTAGACATCACCCAGAAAGAAAATAAACTTCTTTGATACGACTATGAAACCACTCCTCCCATATCCACCCACTTTCATTGGCTTTCTAGGGTCAACATGAGATAAGGGATACTATAATATGAATCAACTTCCTAGATCACATTAAGGAAATGGAGTTGATAAGATGAAACCTTATTAACCTTCCTCATGAGCTACAAGAACCACATGAGCTAAAAAACCACTCCAGGTGCCCAAACCCTGAGCGAAATTGTCTTTTAGTGATATGGACTACTAGTTACCTACATAACAAGGGAAGCTAGTGGTTTTGACCCTCCAGTCACATGGAGAACCCTACGTCCCAATGATTGCAGTCTAGATTTCCCAGTTATAAGCATGAAACCTCGGAATCTGAGCCACCTTTTTAGGGCTAGTGTCCAAAATGATGAATGAAAAAAGGACAAATCCATTAATAGAAAACTTATTCAAGAACTTGGCCTAACCAGGCCTAACCATGAAAGTCATTTTTTTAATACATTGTGAACATGTAATCTCCATGTCATAAATGCATATTTGAACATATGAGTCTCACACTTATATGGAAATCATCTAGAAGGTTTGATGCTTTCTCAAAATAGCTGTAATAACATCTATTAGGTCATGCATTCAATAACATTTCATGTAAAAATCAATACATTTTAAGAGCCATAACTATAATATGTCATGTAACCATGCTTATAACCAACATATAACCAAAATAATACCAATCATAGAACAACCATCAAAGCCACATGATAAGAACTACATTTACTCATAAAATACAAGAGGAAATTAGATCTTACTAACATATTAAAAATCTAATCAAGTTAGGAACTTCCACATACAACGCTACCATAGATTGGGCTGAAGCAAATATTTCTCTTAGCTAATCACCCATGTACCCTATTCCAAGCATGATTTTGTGGCTCACAAAAAACAATCAGGGATTCCTTAGGCATTTTCTCAATCCCTCCAAAACCGGTCAAAGGACTCCTAATCCTGAAACAAGCATGTACAGAACCAGGCTTTACTGCAATCTTGTTATTACTAGTCAAGGGATTCCTAGGGCTAAACAAGAAACACACACTACCAAGCTTTAATGCAATCCCACCAAAATCAATCAAGGGATCACTAGGCCATAAACAAGCTTATATGCCTCCAGATTTCTTCACCAATACCTTGAGGATTTTTCCCATCTCTTCCCTTAGGATTTACCACAATCCCTCCCTTCTCGGTTGTTATCACTCAAAATTTTTCCCTAGAAGTTATCAAAAGAAGGAATCATTAGAGGTAACCAGAAACCAATCTTTTAGGCTTAGGTTCTAGCCAACTTAAGTCCAGAGAGGGCTCTCTCTTTATAATTTAGCTTTGTTTTTATGAGATTTTAGGCTAGTTCTTAGTGTTCATGGGGTTGTAATTTTCGATTAAAAATAGGGTGGTGGAATTATTGGAACAAATGGATACCATAACTGGAATAGATCATTAAAGGGAATTTTCACAGGGCAGGCTAACAAAGAAAAAGGCAAATCTTCAAGTCTAATGGTGAAATGATTCTAACTAGGGTGAAAAGGCACTTAAGAATCCTTGGACCAAGATCAAAATGAAGAACAAAGGGTGATCATGAACAAAGGGAAATTAAGGATCCTTTGCTATAGACCAAAGGGGAAGCTACACAAGCTAAGGAGCAGTTAAGAATTCCCTAGCTAATATAGTTTAAGAGAAAACATTCAGAATGTAAACTGTCAAGTCAGAGTGCATTCAACCAACTTCTGAAATATCATTCCTTGTTATACATGTATATTTTAGAAAAACAAATAAGATTATGAAGAAACATAATAAAAAGAAACAATAAACATGAGAAAATACTTATTTGTATTTCTCTTTACACAAGAATCTTGTAAAGTATCTGATCTTTATTCCTTGATCCAACAAGCCAATCCAGTTATTGATACAATAGGATTTTGATTTGAGAGGAAAATTATATAGAATTGTCTTGGATCCACCCCTACATACTTTGAAATGTGAAGTATTTATACAAAAAATAGTTACAAAATATCTCAAAACAACCTGAGATTTAATCTAGGGAATTAAAATTATCTTCTTGCATGAAGATAGAGAAATATGGAGAATTGTTTCTTGCTATCCCTCCTATTATGGTGTTGCTGGCTTTTTCTATTCAGTTGGAGACCTTTAAGATGGCTAATGGTTGTGGTATTTCTACACTGGAATCTTATTTACTTTGATCTTTTATGGATACTCTTTGAATCTGTTACTCTTTGACCCTGTTGATCTGTCTATTACCTATTTCATTTGGTTGCCTTCAGATTTACTGTGGTAATTTTATGATAGAAAACATTTTCATAGTAAATATGTCATTTTCTCCCACCATTATTCTTCAAGTAACTTTAATTTCAACATTCTTCTGTAAATTTCATCTGCCTCTGTGTATTTTTCAAAATTGGGCTTCGTGATAAACAAATGTTTTACCTCATGTTCTAGGAAAAACAGGTTCTCCAATGTATCATATAATACTTTGCCTGTTGAAAATCTTTAATGGCTGATGTACTTGCCTGTTCCTTTGGAAATTTAAGAGCCTATCACTATAGTCCAATTGGGTCATGAGTTTATCATTGATGACCATGGGACTAAGAAGACCTTTCTCCCTTAAAATATTAAAGTTAGCCATGAACTTGTCAACGACCATTTGCATGTTATGGCACTTCTCTTCTATGTTGTTCATGAGGTTTCTTTTGGAAAGCACTTTTCTAACCTTTAGAATGGCTTCAGTCTTGTCTTCTATGTTAAGCTCTTGGAGCTCATATCTGTTTTTGCTTTTTAAGAAGTGGATGAGTTGATTTTCATCCTCTGGTTTGTCTTCTAATTCTTCCTTCACTTTTTGGATAGCTTCAGTGGCTCTTTTCACTAATTCAGTATGCTCAAATATAACTTGGATTGATGGTGAAATATCATTGAAAAAGTCAATGATATTGGCCCAGAGCATCTCTTTAGTCTATCCTAGTGGCTTCTGCAGTGTCAAGTATTTCTCCAAGACTTTGATTTTCTCACCCATTTTTAGGGCTTTTTGTGTTTCTTCTCCTTGTTTAATTTGGGCAAGTTGGCAATCAGTTTCCAAACTTTCCACTTTCTCCTTTAATATTTTGAGCTCTATTTCCTAGATTGACATCTCATCTATAGCTTTTACTAGCTCTTCTATTTTCTTAGTTGGTGTACCTGCTGTTGTGGTGGACTCAGTTGTCATTGCCAGTGTTGTGGTAGGTGGAGTTGTAGGTGCCAATGTTACTACCATTGTGGAGGGAACTACTACTGTCACTATGGGGATGGCTGTTGTGGAATTTGTGGCCAGGTCACTTTGCTTGGACTGAATCAAAGTGTCCAACTCCTTCTTTGTTTCTTTAAGCTGATCATTTAGCTTTAGGACTAGGTCCATAAGCTCTTCATGTCCTTTTTGTGCCTCTAGGACTTCCATTGTTTGATGGTGATGTAGCTGGGGAATTTTGAGCTGATTTTTTAGTGAAGTAATTTCATCATTCTTCTTTTTCATTAGCTACTCTATCACTTTCACATCCTTGGGATCATCCCCCAACTCTATCACTAAGTCCTCTAAAGACTTGATTCTTGTATCTTTGGCCTGCGAGGAGGCCTTCTCCAACTGAAACTGAGCTGACATATTGTTTAAAGAGTTCTACAATTGGTGGGATGATATGGCTTTCCCTGTCAATGTAGAATAAATCATTTCACTTGTTTGCTTATGCAGATCAGTCTAGTCAATGGGATGAATATCCCTTGCCAATACTTCAAAATCAACTCTTTTAAAATCTATTGCTATCCTTGGTTGCTGAGTGGTTGGCTTAATAAAGGTCATCTACATTTTCCCCTCTTAACATCATAAGCTGGCATAAGCCTTGTTTCATTGGTAGGGGTCATTTTCAGATACTATGGATAGGTTTGGGCTTTCAGCCTCTCGTTTCTAGCTTTTATCTCTTTGTATCTCTCCTTAATATCAAGGTCTTTATCTGTTAGCATTTTGAAAGAGGATACCTCAACACTTTTTTGTCCTTCCAACATTTGAGCGTGTTATGTGGAAGGTTCTTGGATGCCTCCAGATGGAGTGGAAGGCCTACTCTTATCTCTTTCTATGCTTGTAACCTCAGTTGTCTCCTATGTATATTCTTGTTCAGAGACATGATTCACTCTTTGTCTTTCAGCCTGGCTTGTCTCTGCATAGGCTTGTGATGTTGCTCTTTCTAAAGTAGTGGCCCCTTCCCAGTTTCTCTTGAGGATTTTCTCCTCATTTAGAGGAGTCTCTAAAACTGGGGGGTGCTCATGGTGGCATCTGGTCTATCTATTTTCTCTGATTGTTCTAGTATATCTAATTTCTCTGGTACCTCTGATAGGTCTGATGCCTCTTATTCTTCTTGTACCTATGATCGTTCTTGTACCTATGATTCTCCTGGCACCTGTAGGAATGAACCTTCATCAAGCTATTTCTCTAAATCAATTAATGTGTTTTCCACAACAACTTCAGTACTATCAGTGTCTTCTAAAGTGTTTTCCACCCATTCCAACTAGTTAGCATACTTTTCTATTTCAGGGATACAATGATGAATGTAGTGAGCCATCTTGGTTTTCTACCTTCTGTTGCAGATGAAATCCAAGGGATCGTATCTCCATATGAAGATTTGTTTTAGTTTTAACCTTTGAAGGATTAGGTCTGCCTCCTTTCCAGCTTCTCGGCTATTACAAATAAAGGGACCTAATTTTTCTTTGATCTTGAGTTGGGCCTTCTTTTTGGCTTTGACAAAGTGTATCTCATCTGAATTGATTATCTACCTATAGTACTCCAGAGAAAATAGCCTCATTGGGAAGTATTTAGGTAGTTTGTATGGGGCCAACTCACAGCCATAAATACTAATCCCAACGTGGTTTTGGTACAAGTACCAATCCCCCACTTTGGATTATTTTGAGAGTTGTAGGATCCTCCTTATATCTGAATTGATTTTTGGAGGAGGGCTACCTATTAGCATTGTCATAATGGGATGTACAAATACGTCTATGAGGTCTACATATGAATATGGAGAGTCATATTTATGGATCAAAGGAGTCCAAAAAATTACTGATCTAGGGTGACCCTTTGTGTCAAGTTTCTGCAGAGTAAAGGGGAACATATCTGCTTGGTAATATAGAAAAAGGTGATACAAAACAGAAGAATACTTGAAGACTCTCCCATTACTCATCCTGAGGAACTAGTCATGCATCCTATCAACTATATACTTGGAATAATCATAAATAACAACAAGAGGTTTTCTTGGAGTGTATATAGACATGAATGCGAGGATGAGTTCATCTATAAATTCATTGATGGTATAACCTAGGACACTGCATATCATTGCTACAATGTCCTGGCCAAATAGGGAAAATATGGTATACACATATGGAGGGGGTACTTTAGGGGTATACTTTTCTTCTACAATGAAGGTTTGGATTATTTGGGCCAATGTTGTAAGGTTGAGGTTGGGAAATGAATCCAATAGATCTCCAATGGAGAGGGAGTCAAGTTTTGGCCAGGCTGGATTTGTAGCATTTCACGGATTGATTCAGTAGTGATGGTGAAAAGTATTGTTTGGCTAGGGGACATCACTGCTCTTTGACTGGGGATATAATTTGCATGGTAGTAATGGACGATTTCTACAAAAATGTGAACTTCAGGGAATTGGTAGTTGGGAAAATTAGATTCCCAAAGGCCAATTCTATCTGCGTGGTTAAGGTATTTGTATCTGTATTGACAGTATAGTTTGAGAGGGGATTCATGGATGAAGGTGTCCTTTATCTGGAAATCCTTATCAATCAGGGGAAGTGGTCTAGGTCCAGATTAGTAGTGGAATAAGTCTAACATCCATGGAAATTGGAGTAGCCATTGTCAGTTCTTGGGGATTTGCGAATGGGGGAGGTGATTATCAGTGTTTTAGGGCAATGTTGGCTCAATCAAAGTAAGATTAAGTTACTTGAGTTTCTTTAATTAATTTTCACTTTAACTAACAAAACCCAGTAACTAGTTCTGAAATTGAGAGGTTTTCTAGTGAATTATGGCTTAAATATCTGGAATTAAGGAGAAATAGCTTTGAACAAGTTGGTTGGAAACTCTGAACGGTCGAATAGACTCTATGTAGGCTGGAAGGTGAACTGGGTGCTCTGTGGCATCTTTAGGTTGAAATTAGATGTAGGTTGACAACTTCAACATTCGCATGTGCATGCATGAAGTTCTTCAGTTAAAAATGATAAAAACAAATTATTTGGGGCTTTTTTGACTCTATGCGCGAAAGTCAATTTTGGTGGGTATGGGTGAACAACGGTTATTTTTCATGTAGTGGGGTGAATAGTATCTATTTTGGCATGTAGCGGGTGGGCGATAAGTGGTTTCCATTGCACCGTTTTTTAGTGTTCAGTGGTATTGGGGTGAGGTCACCCGATTCCATACATCGAGCAACACATAGCCTTAGGGGCCCAGCTGAAAACAACTCTTTTCAGGCGGGTAATGTTCAAACATTAGGCCTGTCTGAAATGGAGGAGGTTCATCTGATGTGGAGGGGAGTGATTGTGCGGTGATCAGGCAGTGGAGTTGCAGGGAGGGTAGTGGGGCCCTCGACAGGGAATTAAGTGTGCCAGGTTTAAGTTGATGAGGGATTAAGGCGGGGTAAAAGCATCAAGGTCATTATCGGAGGGTTTTAATTGAGTTTTTAGCCTAACTTAATCGTGGATCGATTAGTTAGTGGGTTTATTGGGATTTGGGTAGAAAATCATATTTCATATAATTGAACTAGGGTAGAGGGCTAGTTACTATTGCGGGAGTTAAATATATACGGGAAAAGGGTTTTTATATGCGATTTAACAAACAAATTAGTAATTAACTGAATGAGAGGAAAGGGGCACAATACCCTAAGTATATGATATTTCATGTTTTAATGCTTTTACGATAATGACATAAAAACTTAGGATATAGTGTTTTAGTGGGTTTCTGATATGAGAATGAGTTATGAGGGGGAATAAATACTTCTCCTAGGTAAAAGTAATTTAACTTTAGGAAAGGAGTATTATTAGGAAAAACAAATGAGTTGTAGGGGAGGGGGGATGAATTTTTATGAGGGTATTTTAGTACTTATTGTCTATAAGTCATTGAGATGGGGGTCCAGTCCCTCCAAAAGTCAGAGAAATGCTTTGAGACTCTTTGACTTAGGTTTTTAAGTACTTTGAACTTTATTTTTGGAAATTAGTTAAGTAAAAGGTTAAATGAATGAGGGAAGTTAATTAGCTAATTTTGATATCCATATGCATGCTTGATTGCCCATTCACATTTGGAACTTTTATGATCAGAATAATAAATATGCTTTTGTCTAATCAATCATCATACTTCTGCAACCTTTCTTCTATTTACCCACCTACTCATCCTACCATTTTTACTTCTCTTTATTAGGTTGCATTTGAGCTAGCCAACCCTTATCAAACATTTTTATTTCTCTTTACAATAGTAAACTAACTAAATCTAACCTTATTACCTCCAGGGCCTCAGATTAAATAGTTGAGCATCATTTTATTTACTCTACCTATCTACTTATCTGCCAACATTACACTGTTTGGCCAGATTTTAATTCTCTATCTATAGACATGAAATAGCCAAGTTTAAACATTTTGACTATCATGGATTGTGGCAAATATTACAAACTGCACACAATCATTTTTTATGCACAAAAAGTAAATAATAGTGGCATTTTGGCTTGCTCACTTTCATGCTCCTTTTCTTTTCTAGGGGTTCATATTTTTCATCTTTTTTGACCTTTTTATTGTTTTTGTACTTTGATTTTTCCTTTAGGACATACCCTCTTTACATTTTTTTATCTTTTTGAATATGGAAAACATCTACAGAAAGCAAATGTGTGTACATATTACAGGTCTAATCTCAATCATTCAAAAATTATAGCTCCTATTGGTATAGGAACCTAACACCAGTCAAGGGATTCTTTGGCCCTCGGGAATTTTCCTGAGACCATCTCACCCAGTTCCAAAACCATCTAACAATCCAAATCCCAACCAACGAAATAACCCCATCACAAGATGGCTATCCTAAAATGGCCAGACAACGATGAAAACATGGCCATACCTAGAAAAACCCATCCCAATGAGAGAAATAGAACCAAATACATGCATGTACCATGGATGGAGAAAATAATAAATAAATCATACATGCAACTCGATACCTACAAGAAATCCCATTGTAGTCACTTGATCCAGCTTTTCCTTGCTTGATCCTTACCCTTTTTTTTCTTTTCCTTCCTCTGTCTTACTTCCTCCAATGCTAGAGTGCTCCAAGAATTCTCTAAGTATGCAATAGTATGAGAGAGAGAATAGAGAGAGAGCTCCCAGCTAAAACTAACAAAACTTATGAACTCATCCTCAGAAATCATTTTATCATTAAGGTCTATGTCTTCTTCAATTTCCTCCTCACGTGCAACCTATGACCTTCACCTTCATTTTCTTTGATTTTCCATTATTTCCATAAATAAAATACAGATTAACATCTATTTTCCTTTTTAATGCCTTTGTCGATTTCCCCTTAGCCATAATAAACCAAATTAACACCCACTAGGATGCTTTTTGCAACATTTAGCTTGGAATATGTGTCCCATGACCTTGTTCTTATTTTTCCTTTATTAACATTGTTACATGAACTTTGGACCTGATGTTGTTATAGAAGTATTTTTATAGTTGATGGAAAACTCCTAAATGTTGATAATACAAGCTACAAGTAGAATTTAGTAGAGACATTATAAGAAATTTTTTATTTCGAAGAAAGTTCCTTTTATAATGGTACCATTAAAAGAAACAAGTGAAAAATGCACAAGTATCTAGGGGAATCCCTTCTTTCGAGGATATGAATAACTAAATTGTGGAATTCATAAATCCTATTTTAGGAGAGATCACGAGATATACAATTTTGGGAATTTCACCTCCATCCTATTGAGTTGCAAGGCTAATAATATTAAATGCCTACTTCCACATACCTCTCTTATATCAGCAGTACAGTTACAGGTCAATTTGGGCACTTCAACCTCGACTTCCAAATAAGTATCATTAGGGCCTATGAAACCCTAATTCAGTTCTCTCATGCCCTAATAAAGTCAACCATCATCATGCTTCCTTCCCCAGAGTTTCCATGACAAAATTCATCCAAAAACTGCCCCTGAAGATATCAACACAGGTAGGCCTTTATCAGGGTGCATTGTAGCACAACCCATACACTTTTAGCCTGCATTGCAGTGCACTTGGTCCCTCTTTAGCTTGCTGGAAAAATTTGAGTGAATTCCATGAGGGTTTGAAATATTCCTTATCCATTGGATGCCTCTAAACGTTTATCAAAGCTATCTGTTGCTTTGGGTTCATATTTGGATGAGGGAGGGAGTTAAGGAGCATCAATCCCTTCATCCCTTCCTCCATGGAACTAATTCCTAAATTGGGAGAGCATTCATGATCACCATTAATCGCCTAACCTACTCCACTCATGTATAAAAAGACCACTCATTCAACTGATCAGGGTTTGGAATTCATTTGAGATATGGAGATGTTGTTAGTATAAGATTTGAATCAAGTATAGAGATGATGTCAAAATTTCTTGCTTGTCATGAGAAGAGGAGGGATTGAACTGGTGGAGTGTCACTGAATTGGGCACATATGGGTTGCAACTCTTCCGCTTATCAATAAAGTCTTCAAAGATTTTTCGTTATGTTTGTGTTATCAGTTAATGCTTTCATATGTATATCATGCTCTTGATTCGATGTTATGTTTAATCAATATATAATTATGATATGCTTTGATTGGTTTTTGTCTTTATCTATGTGTAGGTACTTTTCAAGCAACTTAAGTACGGAAAGGAGTGGCAGAATTGGTCAATGGAGATAAGGAGAAAGCGAAAGCTACGAGTAGGTTTTTGTTCTGTCTTGTTTAATATATTGGTTATAGAAAAGGTAGAGAATTACTTGACTGTTGTTTCTAGACTTGCTAGTAGTCTAGAGGGTTAGGAATTTATCCAAGTACACTAAAAATTCCCGAAAAAAATTGGGAACTCCACTGGGGAAGTATTAACTTTTTTAGTAGCTTGTCAGCTTCATAGAACACTTTTACAGGTTATACATGTGGTCGTTCATTGAATCTCAGTTATAATCCAGAGAAAGGTGAGAAAAAACTGTAACAAATTGCCTTTAAGATGGCTTACTGTCATCAGCTCACCCCAGTGAATGACACAGTGCACTACATCGCACTACCCACATAGAACTAGTGCACTTAAGTGCACTGTCTCTAACTGTTGCCTACGCTAATCCCTTGAGGATCAGTTTCCCATCTAGGAACTGAAGTTTTGTCAAATTTTCTCCTATTTTGAATTGTTTGTTGAATATCAATGCTGTCTTATATCGTAAAACAATCTTTTCATCTTCTTATCTAGCCCTACTTAGACTAAGATTGATAAATGTTTCTTATGTATTACTGTTGTCATTTTCAATTGTTTAGTCGAAAGTTAGTTTTTTATTGATTGGTATTTAAAGAAAGAAAGTGTCGTCAAATCATCGTTTCCTTCGAAAATGAATTGTCGTAGAGTCTTCATTCATGAAAATATCGATTGATTTATATGTGCATATGATTAGTCTCTTCGTTGAAAGTGTTGTAATTCCTCATTTCTTTGAAAACGAAAGTGTCATAAAGTCCTCCTTTCCTTGAAAATAAATTTTCGCAAAATCGTCATTTTTATGAAAAGAGATTTTTGATCATTTGTGCATTGGTTTTCCTTTTTGTTCATTCACATTAAGGGAAATGGGAAAGAAATACATGCATTGTGCATATCAAATTTTGTGAATGCTTGATAGGAATAGCTAGGGAAATTTCATTAGATGTGCTCTTTTCTCTTTGTCAAAAATCTGATTGCTCTATCCCTACTAGCTAAGGATTTTCATTGTTAAATTGAATGGAAATAATGCTTATCATAGTAGTTGCATTTTAGGAATAACAAACATACATCACGTGGTGAACCTTGAAACAAAAATTCTAAAGAAGATCAACTTAAAATTTATCTGAATTTACCTAATGGAGCATTGTCACTTAACAAAAAGCATTTAGAGGTCTAGGCGAGAGACGTGTTCCGGTGTCGTAAAACAAAGCAATTATCGCTAACTTGTCTGCAATACATCTCGAGTGTGATACCTCATTCCACGTATGTGAGTATATCATAGCTCGTCCACATACCTTCGGGTATATAGGGCAGTGTTACAGTATGTAAATTATATGAGAATGCTCTCACTGTGCGGTTTCGCATGAGATAGCACTTATACAGATTGGGCCTCCATGTACCTTTGGGTATATATGGGAGGACAAATCTAGGTTGCTATCCATCCTTAGGTAACCGAGTTGGTTGCCTTGTACATTGTGATACACTGAACATAGCATTTATGGAGATTGCTTGTCTGTACTTCTTGGTTCATCAGGAGGTATTCTACAGTTCACAGTTGCTGGTTAAACCTTTTTTCCTAGATTATCCCTCTTTTGTTTTGTTATGTTACTTTGATTAAAATAAAATTAATTGACTGCAGATAACATTCTCCTCGCTCGCTCCTTAGTTGATGTTCAGTTGAAACATATGGCGACAAATCCGGAGTGCACCAATCGAGGAATTCCTTTTGATAGGAATCCTAGTCCTTTTCCTCATTTCAGAAATATTGGTGCTCCTTATATGGCTACATTGTCCCTTCCAGGATTTACTATTTCCTTTCCAGTATGGCGATTTTCAACCTCCTTGGTTCAAAATGTCATGATTTCTGTGCAATTGAGTACACCTCCAACTGGACAAAATCAACCTCCAGTTGATCCTAAATTGACACTTTTCCTTCTTCCTCGGTTGTTTCTTCCTCCCCTTCTTCCTCTTCGCCTAGTGAATGTATTGGTACTAGTAACCAGGTGGCTAAGAAGAAGAAGAAAGTGAAGAAGAAGAAGAAGAATCAAATTCAGCAAAGGGGCAATCAAGTGACAATTGCTTTGAATGCAACATTTGATGAGAAACCCCATGTCAAGCCTCACAAAGTTTGATATCCATGTAAACTTTGTGTGAGAGACCATCTTCTTCAAAATTGTCTTGATATTCCTTAGATCTTAGAAGAATGGTATTATCGTTCACATCATCCTACGTCATTAACTTCTCGAGATCATGTTGGTGACACACCATCAACTAGTGGTAGTAAAGTTCATGGAAATAAGAGTAAAGTTAACTTTCCGTGTAGGTTATGTGAAGGGAATCACCCCATTCACCTTTGTCCCTATCTGGATGAAACCAAAAGTGTGTTGGATAATTGTCCTGCTTCACCGCAGCAATTTCCATCTAGTTACAGGAAACTATCGCTAAATCCTTCACTAGTTGATGAATTGACTCACAAAAATCAATTGTCAGTCAAACCCCTCTCTCTAAAAGTGAATCCTATGAGCTTATACCCAACCCAAATCAACAAGTCGAGGTAAGAATTGACTCGATTTAATCTTCAGCTAGTCATACCTTTCCCAAAGTGAGTGAACATGATACCACTCAGGTTTTTTTTGTTTCTTCAGATTCAAATGAGCTTGGGGGCAACCCTCCTATTCCATCAGGCCAGGAGGAGAATCCTCCCATTCTAGTAACTCAAGGGGTTAATCATCCCATTTCTACAATACCCCCTCCAAGTAGTCTAGTCACTTCCTTTGATTGGAATCGACTGGCATGATTTTGTCTTCCTTCTTATGTCCCCTTCCATATCATAGTACAAGTTTGTAATATGATTGTACCCAACACTATTATAGATGAAGGTGCATCAGTGAGTATCCTTTCCACAACTGCTTGGCAAGCGCTTGGTTCACTGTCACTTGTTCCAGTTACCCAGAATCTATTGGTTTTTAACAAAGAAACCAGTAAACTATTAGGGATCCTTCCACAGTTGCCTATTACATTGGGAGGAAAAATCATTTATCTAAACGTGATGGTAGTCCCAGTCCCTTTATATTATAATTTACTTCTAGGGCTCAACTATTTTTATGACATGGGAGCTATTGTTTCAACACTCTTTCGAGTGATTTTTTCCCGCATGAAGGCAGAGTTGTCACTGTTGACCAGCTTTCACTTCCCAGTACAAATATGGCTTCCAGTCAACCATCTTCCCTAAATGGTCCATTTATACCAATGGTATCATCCTCACCACGGGTTAATTATGTGGCAACCCGTTCCATACCTACATCAACTGATGATCAATTCAGTGATGTTGTACATTATGTATTGGGGGCATTGGAACCACATCTCTCCTTCATGACCTCTTATGGGTTGTGATTGAAAGGTATGAGGAAAGTTGTTTTACTGTGTCAACCTCATTAAAAAATGAAACAGATCCTACGAGGATAGTTCCTTGTGTTGTGTCAACATCGTTAAAAAATGAAACCTAGAATGTGAGTAGAGTTCCTTGTCTTGTGTCAAGCTCATTAAAAAATGAAACAAGGTCCCTTGGAGCAAAGTTCCAAGTCAAGCCTTTGATTAGATCTCATACAATCCCAGTCGAATCTTTCACTTGATCTCGTAAATGAACCTTCATTCCATCCACCTGATAGCCATGAGTAATCTACTTAGATGAATGTAATGAAGTTTATGGGGCATGCACCTAGTGGTAAAGTTAAGTTTCCCTATAAGTTATGTGAAGGGAATCACCCCATTCACCTTTGTCCCCATTTGGATGAAGCCAAAAGGTGTTGGATAACTGTCCTGCATCACCGCAGTGACTTTGATCTGGTTACACAAGACTCTCCCTTTCATCATGTTGGAGGCATGTAAGCCAATCTCAAGCATAGTTCTTAATTTCAAGCTTGTGTACAAATGAAATTGAATCCAATCATAGTTTTTCATTTCAAGCTTGTCTAAACATGAAACTGAATCCAAGCATACTTCCCTATGGTTCAAGCTTGTGTAAAAACAAACCCATTTCCATTTTTAACCGTCATGATTGCCATTCTATCAGCCTCTTTCATCAGATGAACCTTGTTTGTTTTCATCCCATTGCCACCATCCCTTTAGCGAATCATATGCTTTCACTTGGTTGTTTTATCCTTTTCTGATGAACAATTGCAAATAGTGGTCTTATTAGCCAACCTTTGCACATAAATCAACATGTTTTGAGAAGTTCCTACATCACCAGAACTAGTTGCTATCCTAGACACCACTCATTACTCAAAATGGAGTCCTATTTAAGCTCTTTTCAGAATCTCTAAACATCAAAAGTTTACCGAGCACTTGTCCTTTCCAGCTCATTAACGGATTGGAAATGATATCTCTCTTGTATTATTTTACGCTTTTTCATGCTTGCGAGATTAATGTATGAAAAAGAACTTGTGGGGTTTCCTTTTCTTCCCATTTCAGACTCTCTAAACATGAAAAGGACTAAGTTATCTTTGTCATTAAACTCGTTAAAAAAATCAAATAATGACAAACTGTCCATCTAGACAAGAACCAAGTTTCACCTTCGCTAGACTCATTAAAACATCAAATAGTGATGGATTCACCTGAAGGGTGGAATTATACAACAAGCATATGTTATCCTCCTCAAGCTTGATAAAAAATAAAGAGGTACTGATCACCAATGACTGGGGAAAATGGGAAAAATCCGAGAAAAACTTTATGCTAGCAAGTCACTCTTGAACGTGACACTTTCACCTCACCACCATGACTATGTACGTTGGGTCATTTAGCTTGATGTTATCACACTGTTGGTCTAGCATACCATCCATCACTTTGTTTTGGGTCAATGCTACCAATTCATCTTAGTGTCATTGACATGTTTAAGAGAAGTCATTCAATTCAAACTCCATCCTTTGCAATACCATAAACCTTCATTTTCATGACCACCATTCCTGAACCTTGTGTCGTTAGCTGATTTTTCATCTGCAAAGTCATTTTCCTCGTTTCGTGTCATTGATGTGGGATACATCAAGGCCCTCGTGTGACGAGTTGCTTCTTGTCGACATTAGAACATCATCCAAGAATTTGACTTAGAAACACCCATTTGGTACCTTGAGGCTTGCATGCATCAATGGCAAGTTTCTCGCTTCTAGCAACAAGTTGACATCACTGGCCTTCGACCGAAAGACTTTGTATGGTGTTCAACATCAAATCATTTATTCACACCATGCGAAATGTACTATAGCACCTTGAGGGTCATTATCATTATCAGTGATTCCTCTCGCGTCTGTTAACAACTTACACCATTGGCTTGTAATCGGAGGATGTCTTTCCATGTTAGACATCAAGTCATCTATTCACAAGGTTAAACTTGTACTTGAGCGAAACATTGGATGAAATTGAAGACCCCAGATCTAGTTTTGTCAATCCGAGCTGCAATATATTCAGGAGTACTATATCAAATGTATAATGGCCTTACATTCATGGTCATCCATTCATGGGTCTATATTTATAGACGACTATATTTGTACATGTAATGAAAGTTTATAAGCTGAGCACGGGTATGCCTTCCCTCAGCTAGTTCATGAGAAAAATCAAAATATCATGATATTTGTATTGTAATTGATGTAGGTCACCTTCCACTTTGAAACCTCCTCTCTACATGGTAAAGCATTTCGCTCGACATATACATTTTCGACTTCATGCTTTAGGACGCAACTATTACAGATCAATTTGGACACATCAACCCTAACTTCCAGATGAGTATCATTAGGTATCAAATGCTAATTCAATTGTTTCATTCCCTCATAAAGTCAACCATCATCGTGCTTGCTTCCCAAGAGTTTCCATGAAAAAATTCATCCAAAAACTTCCCCTAAAGAGATTATCACAGGTAGGCCTTTATCAGGGTGCGATGTAGCATAGTCCATACGCTGTTAGCCTTCATTGCAGCAAACTTGGTCCCATTTTAGCTTGCACTTGGAGAATTTGAGTGAATTCCATGAGGGTTTGAAAGATTCCTTATCCATTGGATGCCTCTAGAAGTTTCTCAAAGCTATCTGTTCTTTTCGGTTTGTATTTGGATGAGGGAGGGAGTTAAGGAGGATCAATCCCTTCATCCCTTCCTCCATTGAACTAATTCCTAAATTGGAAGAGCATTAACGATCACCATTAATGGCCTAACCTCCTCCACTCAACTATAAAAAGACCACTCATTCAAGTGATCAGGGGCTGGAATTCATTTGAGATAGGAAGATGCTATTAGTAAAAGATTTGAATCAAGTATAGTGATGATGTCAAAATTTCCTTCTTTTCATGAGAAGAGGAGGGATTGAATTGGAGGAGTGTCACTGAATTGAGCACATATGGGTTGTAACTCTTCCTCTTATCAATAAATTCTTCAAAGTTTTTTCTTATATTTGAGTCATTAATTAATGCTTTCATATGTATATCATGCTCCTAATTCAATGTTATGTTTTATCAATAGATCATTATCATATGATTTGATTGGTTTTTGTGTTTGTCTATGTGCAGGTACTTTTCAAGTGGCTTAAGTATGGAAAGGCGTGGCAGAATCGGTCAAGGGAGATAAGGAGCAAGCGAAAGCTACAAGTAGGTTTCTCTTCTCTCTTGTTTAATCTATTGGTTATAGAAAAGGTAGAGAATGCTTTGACTATTATTTCTAGGCTTGCTACTAGTCTAGAGGGTTGGGCGTTTTTCCAAGAACACTAAATATTCCTGAGACAAGTACCTACTTACATATTTGAATAAGGAATCAATACACACTAATGAACTCATACTATGTTAATTCAATGCATACCAATGAACTCATAACATGTTATTTCTAAAACTAATTGTTTGAAGAACATATCAAAAATACATTTATAAGATCTCAACATTCTTAGTAGTTGTGGAATGTCTCATGCACTACAAGGCATATTACCATTTGCGATAAAGCATAAAAGTAAAATATATCATAATGTGACTTTTTCATCAGAGTACCATGGATATAATTAAGAACTCAACAATGTTTCCTTGACCTAAATCTCAAGGAACCAGTGATAATTATAGATTGTTTAAACCTTACCCTTCCATATGGCTATGATAGAAGCTACAATGAAGAAACTTTAGTAGGAATACTAATACAATTCAAAGAAATCATTTCAATTTTGTTAAATATCTATGTTTTTTGCAAATGAAACCAATTTAGAGACTATTATACCTATCATTTTTGTATTGTTGATAGACTGTGCAATATAGTGTTCATTACAGCCATAGTGAATTATCTTTCAAAGCCCTTATGATCTCTCCTTCTATGGGCATTTTATTAAATAATGAAATGAAATACTTATCCACACCTACAAAACATCTCAAAAACATCCTTTGTCCCTCTCCAGTAAATTTCATTATATCCATAGTTACTTCATCCATATGAGAGTATACATAGATGGATTTGTCTCCTTCCTAAAATATGACAACCTCACTATGTGTTGGAGAAAGGCGTGGAATTTCATGTAGCCAAACACCTTCTCCATCATTGCATTTTTTCATAACACGGTTTCACAAACAATGTTGGAAATAATATTGAGAGGCGGGGGGTGAATCAGTATTATCATATCAGTAAAACTTTTTCAATTTCTTACTCAGATTCATATACACTACTTTAGCTAAGGATATCCGCGTGTATACGCGACTCTGTCTAAAGAAACTAACGTATATCCAGATTATTTATAAGTCAGATAATCCATTACATGTTGATCTTTAGATAATGCATCAGAACGTCATTGACCATATGAGAAGTAAACAACAGCAATAAACAGAATAGATCATCACACACAAGAAGCACACATGAACACCATGATATAAGGTGGAAACCCAATGTGGGTGAAAACCACCTACTGCAATTTGTTTCTATCTTCCTTTAATAAGAAACTTCTTTTACAATGTACCGGTGCAGTCCTTTACCAGTACGCAGGCTACAACCTGCAGAGGGCTACAACCCTCTCTTGTTTTCCAGTTACTTCTGGAAGGGGGCTACAACCCCCTTAGCTCTTGTACTAGCGGATATACTAGTACGTAGGTGCTGACCTACAGAAGGCTGCAACCTTCTTTTCTTCAGGGACCACGTTTCATCAATTTTTAGAATGGATCCATAAGTACAAAACAATCACTGCTGCAATACAATCATCAACTTATACTTGTATCATAAATCTCTAAATCACCCAATACTGAATCACTGAAACCCTGTCATCAAAACACATAGCGCAAACCAGAGCCCAAAACTCTACAAAAACCACTAGAATCAACAGCAACCTAAAACACCAAATCTCATAATGCATACGCTACTTGACTATATCAAAACTGCGTGAATACGCGCTTTCACCAGAGACAACCCGCGTACAGATCTAAAGATAATTACTTATACCTTCGCTGTCATATCCAACCCGAGCCAAGCAGCACAAACTGATAACCACCAATACTAGATCTTCCCACTTTGTCAGACATCCATTCCTTGCACCACCTTTTGCCTAATGATCTTCTCCTTATATAGGTTAGGCTTCTCTCAATACCATGGTCCAAAACCATGTAGAAACAATACCATGGACCCAATACCTGGGGTCGTCATTTCAAACCAAATACCATGGACCAATACCGAAATACCATGGACCAAATACCACGGACCAAAACCATGTACGTGCTTTTCCTTTTGTGAACCTGCGTGTATACGTATACGCACCCTTTGCTCCACTAACCCGCGTATATACGCACTTTCATCACAGTCAACCTGTGTATACCTCTCTCTTGACCTGCTGCATTCTGATCTGTCATCTGATTAAGTTGTCATCGCCTGTATCAAACCTCTGAGTGAGTTGCCATCAAGGACAACACCTGTATCATAATGCCAACAGTACTGAAATAAAAACTAGCTATAGAGAATATTGTAGAATGCATCTTGTTGCAAGTCTGTCATGCTAATAATTGAGTATTTCACATTGCAGGCTGGGCTCGGAATATATGGTGCAGACAGTATCAGCATTGTTCGCTTGTGTTGTCTGTCAAACTGACATCACACATAGTGAGGGCATTTCTATGCATGCTGGCCTTCAGATAAGGATTTTGCAGCATGGGGTCAAAACTTTGTTGATGATAAGCATTGCCTTTTGCGCATCATAGATCCTAATCTTCGACTAGAGGTTGAAGGAAGGGATGAAATCTCAGTGTCTGTGGGGATTGCATTGAATTGTGCTTCTGCTTCCCCTCAAAAGAGACCATCAATGATGGAGGTATTGCATTTTCTAGAAAAAATGCCATCATCCACAACCGATTAACCAATTCTTTCTTCCTATGTAGCATCCTTGTTTTGACATAAGTCGAACAGAGATGAGGACTTACACCCACATTCCATATTCAACAGCTCTACTTAGACATTGACATAACTCATATAGACATCTCTATGATTGGGACTCAGCAACAGACAAAGTCTGCTGTCAACTCAGTGGCTTATGAAATGACCAGAGTCTTCTTAAAAATTTCAATATTTCTACAATTGAGGATTGTAGCAAAGCTCAAGGATCAAACTTAACTCCATGCTTATGAGGCATCTGCGTTCTCACAGTTTACTTGCAGCTCATTCTCAGTTTTAATGGGAAGGTGATATATGGTGTATTATTGTTGCAGTGGCAGGGGATGGATTTTATCCATTTACTGGAGGAAAAAAATACCTGGTCACAATGTGTCTATTTGATTTAGACTGGTAATTTTTTGTTTCAATGGCTATCGAATGTTGGAGGAAGGCTTATCATTGCAACTGATGGTGTTTGGGATGCATTGAGCTCTAAGAAGGTTGCAAATTGCTGCCGAGGCTTGCCAGCAGAACTTGCTGCAAAACAAATTGTTAAGGTACAAATACTGTTGAAAAGGATAAGTGATCAATGTCACCATATTTAAGTTTATTTTCTATCGTAGCCTAACCGATTTAGCTGTAGGAGGCTTTGAGGATAAGAGGACTAAGGGACGACACTACATGCATTGTAGTGGATTTGATCCCACCTGAGAAATCCGCACCACTAGCTCCAGTTAAGAAGGAAGGCAAAATTAAGAATTGTTTCGGAAGGAAATCCACTGATTCATTGCCTAAGTCAGTTGAAAAGCAGCAAAATATAGACATTGTCCAGGAAATCTTTGAGGAGGGGTCAGCAATGCTCGCTGAAAGGTAGATAGCTATTTCCAGCTTAGCATCCTTGCAGTAGATTATGTTTTGTAAACACAAACTTATCATTTAAAATTGCAAAGGGAGTAGCCAGAGGCCTGGCTTATTTACATGAAAGGAAGTTTGTTCATGGAAATATTAAGCCAAGCAACATCCTTCTAGGCTTTGACATGGAGCCATACATGGCAGATTTTGGGCTAGAAAAGCTACTGGACACTGTCAATGTCAAGAATAGTAGCTCTACTATCCACCTAAGGAACCTTGAAGGTATATTTTCAGGGAGCAAACGATGAGAGGTTGTATCCTCCATGGTCACTCTAGAAATCCTTATAAACCCATGTAAATATGGTCTTTGATTAATATAAAACTTTAAGTTACAAAATTTCTCTCTCTCTCTATATATATATGTATGTCTTGTTGATAACCAAATATGTATATATTATTTAGACGTATCTTTCTCTCAATTATAAAATCTCTTAGATTTTCGGCCAATCTTGCTTTAAATTATAAAAAATTGTGAAATATTGGCCAATATTTTGTTAAAATATTAGACCTTATAAATAATAGGAAAATATTTTCTACTAAAATATAATTTACTCATTTTCCACACTAGGGAAAATATGCCTACATGCCTACTTTTCATCATCTAATAGGTTTTTATGATGCACTCCTGCAAATCTATTTGTTTGTTTTGATCCCTTTTACAACAAAGGTCATGTATGTGTTAATCTAACCTCCACTTTCCTCAATCTTGGGAGATATTAATGTGTGCACTCTCACTTCATGAATATCAACTCTAGTAATTAAATTACATCCATATCCTTGAGAGCTTGTGTTATCCATGTTGATGTAATTAGATGTAGCCTTAAACCTATTTATTTAAGGAGAAGCACCATTAGGAAATTTTAGGAAGCTTCTCTCAAGAGTAGAAAGTTCCCACAAATTCTTTTTTGTATTATTATCGAATAAGAATTGATGTTTATCTTCTTTTTTTATTCAGTGACCTTATCTTCTTTAGCACATCTCTAAACATACTTAACTACTCTCTAAAATATCTTAATATGTTGTTAACAGGAAATCTATATAGGATTCTTTATATTTACTACACTTTTCCCAAGCTACCTTATCTTGTTCATTAGCAAGCATCTCTTTTGTAATATTGAGTCATTTGTGGACATTAAAAACATTTTCCTCTAACTTTCTTTCTTTGATATTAAGTTTTTTCTATTGATTGGAGATCATATTACATGATGCATGATTAACAAATGCTTTTTATTTGTACAAAAATACACTGGAGATATAAAAGAGTTAAGACACATGATAAATGAAGAGTTTGGTTTTATTTATCTAGATCACAATATCACACATATGAAAATTATTTCACCATTTGAAAAACTTATCATTTCTTTATCCACTCACTATATGAGTTCCATTGGGAGTGTAGAGCCTTACAACAATAATAGATTAGTGCAATTTTCAAATTTTCATATAATCTACTAATTATCAGCACTAAACTCTTTATAAATGAAGTTGAAACACTAAAAAACGATGCTTGTCTTTTAATTTAAAAGAGAATTATCATGGTAAATTGGTATAAGAATATTAGTAGAAAAAATCACCTAGTTATAAGCCTAAATATTGGCAAAGGCTAATTCTTCATGTGGCATAATCAATTAACCATGTGATCTTGCTACATGATGCAAAAAAAATGACCCATGGATCCTAATACTTTTTAGGGTTCTTTTTCAATTCAATAGGCTTTTCTTCTTCTTCAGATGGTAAAGATAATGACTCAAGAATGACTCTAAGCTTACTAGATAACCAAATTCTCAACATACCTTGCAATTTCCACACTAGCTACTTACGGATTTTCAAACATCAATGTTTAGATAATAAATAATGGATGGCCATAAAAAAACATAAACAATAACACCAAAAATAATAATAATCACATGAATCTACTGAGAAAGCGGAAACATATAAGATATCATCTTCACATTGGATACTTTGGAGAAATGCAATCTTGAGTACCACGATCAAATAAAGAAACACGAAAACACATAAGATATCATCTTCGCATTGGATACCACGATCAAAAAAAGAAACACCAGACTACGGGAGAAGTGACTGTTAATTTTTAAAATTTTGATATAAACATTGGTTTTCAAGAGAAATTGCAATTAACAATGTACAAATTACTGAATAAATAACTACCAATTAAACTTTTAAGTCACCTTTTAAAGGTGCAGTTAAGTTGAGGTTTCATCTTGTCATTCAATTGATGGACACTGAATATTAAATATAACATAAATATATAGCATGTGAGTGTTAGTTTTATAAAGAAGATTCTTTTTATTATTAATAAAAATATAGATAGTTAGTTTCATTTTAAAGGGTTATAAATATGAGTTATAAATACAAGACTTAAAAGGTTGTAAATATTTAAAGGTTGTAAATATGAGTTATTAATTGTTTTTACTCAAAATCTCATAAATAGCAATTTAGCAATTTCTTTTTAATTGAGTGACTGAAATTCATGTTTCTTTAGGTTGAAGGTAAACCCACTAAAGTGGAAAAAATTGTGATGCTAATAATTAGAGGGATTGTCATCATGGGGTGATAAGAAATTTAATATTAGAAATGCAACAACATAAATGTTCACAACAAATTTAGAGAGATCCACGTTGTTGAATAATGCACACACTACATGGATAATGGATTTCCACACTTATGCCTTAAAGCATTTTCTTTGCAACATCTAGTGCAAATGCTAGTTTAAATTTCTATACAGCCATAAGAAAACCTTCGTGAAACAAGTCTGAGGCAATTCAGCAGGTACTCTCATTAAAGAAATTGTTTGAACATGGACCGAATGGTAAAAAGAAGTCGGCGACAACAAATCGGCCAAATGCAAACAAAACTTTAAAGAAATTTGCGTCCACTTCTTTGCTTTATAGTTCACATTCGGAATGTCCTTCGGTAGGCGTAATTTTTTTAAGAATGTCGTCTAATCAAGCTTAAAGCTACAAAAACTTGGCCATTCTTTTAATTTGGCTGGGATTTCAAAGTTGAAGACTTCTGTTTCCATTGGAATGTTCGTTCAGGTTGCCTTGGCCAGTAAAGAGTTAGACACTAGTAATTTGAAGTGGTCGGCGAAGACAGAGTTGCCAGCATTAGCAAGCCAACTGTGACAGATCGCTCGGCCTAATGTTTTCTTAAGGTCTTCATCTCCTAAGCAATCTGGAGCTTAGCTCACCATTTTTTACTCGGGAAATATTAATGTCTATGACGCTGTTCCTACAGAAAAGGTATCCACATGTTCATAGTTCGATTCCCGTAAACCTCTTTCTGAAATTTCTAATTATATATGGCTATAATTTCAAGATCTGTATTTTCAGGCACATGAAATAAATGTGTCAGCACAAAATACACAACAAAGATTAAAAGATTGACCAATCTTTATCAAAATTCCGTCGTCTGAACATAATATGATTGTTTCTGATGCAGAGTCCAGTAACAAGAAAAACATCGCTGCAAATATTTGTGGACAAAAGAAAGGGTAGGTAAAAGGTTTTACTCCATTATCATGAGATTTGTATGTAAAAATGTAGTGAATGCAATTAAATTTTATTTTTTTTTTGGAGTCGTGGCAAGGTGGAGGCTACCGAAATAGCGAAAAAGCCTCTCCTGATGGGTATGTTTATGCATCCCACCATTGTTCGTAGCTAGTATTGGACTGACACGACAAAGCAGAAAGTCATATTTTTGTCATGTAAAAAGCCTAGGGTTTTATTTACAAAAGTTAATATGTTAATTTACAAAATTGATCGGGGTTCCACATTCATGTGAATATTTGGTTGTATTTGGAAAAATCAAGATATAAATATAAAATAAGTGATCAATATGTGTTTTAACTATGCTATATTTGTCAATTTTTTAATATTGTATAGTAATCTAATTTTTTCTGGTTAGATTTTATAGTTAGTTTGGAAATACAAATATTTTAGACCATATACATAAAATTCATCTAATACACTAAAAAAAACCCAAAAAACAGTGACATGCCACGAAATAGTTCTGGTATTATTACTTCACACAAGAATCTACATGTATTTATTGATAGATTACATTTACCTCTTCTTTGTTTCCTTATATTGCTTCACTTCAATGTATATATAACATATTATTTTATATTGGATTTCAAACTACTATTGTACTTTCTATACGAATTTAGATTTCATACATTATACTTCTCCTCACTTTCTATTAAGAATTCGAACGTGAGGGCCTCCATGGCCATGTTTCTTCTCATTGCATCCAAATTAACTAGTTAAGCATCTCGTTCATTAGACTTAGGACAAATTCATTGTATTTCAAAGCTAAACTGTTACTCCATGATGTCAATATGCCAAAATATTGCCTCATATGTTAACCAATGTAAAGAAACCTTATATAATGTATATTGATAAGGGAAAATTTCAAGAACCACCCTAAATTTATATGTATAATAAATGGACGAATCCTCATGATACATAGAAAAAATGGAAGGCGAACATACCAATAATATAATATGTATATATAATTTTTTTGGCGAATCTCTCACCAAATTATATTATCTTGTAAAATCATGGTGAATCTTTCACTGAAGTATAAAACCTTGTAAGACCTTGGCAAATCTTTCACTGAATAATAAAACATTGTGAAGTCTTGGCGAATGTTTTGTTAAAGTACGAAACCATATATGATAATAGGAAAACATATTCATTAATCTGTAATAAACTAACGTACATGTTTGGACAAAAGAAACATAATTTTCTCTTCCTACAAACAATGTTGCAAGTTTCAATGGGCATGTTTGTCAAGGTTCTTAGTGTACACTCTTGCATATCCTTCTATTAGTTTTGATAATATTCCACCACAAAGTTTTTGTATGTGTTGATCTTGACCACTAGTTCTATCAAGGTAGGAGAGGTTATTCTTTTCTCTGCAAGCTATGAGAGATTAATGTTTGCACAAATTTTGTTTTACTTTTGTCCCAATTTCTCTTTCCTTGAGTGTTTCCATAACTACCTTGTTGATTCCATAGGAAACCAATTTCTCAAATGCCAGCCTAACTGTGAAAAAGGACTTTCTTGCTTCTACAAATTTGCAGCCTCATTGTAAGGAGAAGTTGTTATATTTGCAGGAGAAATTTATAAACACTTTCATTCGCTCTCCAAGTAGTTTTTAAGCCATCGACCTTCAGGTAATTCATCCTTCCATATGATATTTGGCCATTACACTCTTGTTCTTCAGGAAATATATAAGTTAAGAAAGTCGTCCTACCATGTCATGAAGTGTTGAAGTGAGGGAATCCCATACCCATGAACCTTACCTCTGGTTTTACGATGCAATCTTATGTTTTGAGTCATTGTGTTAAAGTCCCTCCCCTTCAAGCAGGCTTTATGCAAGTAGGAAAATGAAACAACCCCCTCTTACTTACCGACCTTCCTTTCTCTCACCTGAATAGTTGTATCTTACCCAACCAACAAATGGTTCCTACCTTGAATGATGGAGTTTAATAGACCAACAATAAAATATGTATGTAACTTTGGTCCCCACCACCTGAACACCTTATGGCCCAATGCGAATGAAGGCATGTTAAGGATTTCTTCATTAGTCTTGGTAAAGATCATTTCAATTCATATTCATCATGGCTTCCGTTAACCACTCATGTAGGGTCACTTGGCTTGGCAATGCAAATTGCCCATTAATGCTTCCCATCACTCGACCACCTTCAATCATATTCATTTCAACAATTTCATTTTGATTAGCATTTGTAAAATTTGTATGTGGTTTTTGTGATCAACAACTATTATTTTTTCTTGAATTGCTCCATCATATTCTTAAGTAGCATTGCCATGTTCATCATCATCACCTAATATATAAGAACATCCTTGAGGTAGACTCAACATTTTTATAACAACTTTTGCATCTTTATCACCAGGTATTTCAAAAAATTGGCTACAAGCCTCATCATTGGTAAGAGCATCATAATTTACTAGCTAAATTCCATTGCACGTACATTCCACATTAATATTAGAAGGTGTCAAGGTCCTTTTAATAGATATGCTAGCAATTTCAACTGTTTCAAACCTTTTTACCTCTCTCCATGGGTTCTTTTCCATCCAAATTATTCTCTCAAACCTTAAATAATTCTTAAAGGCCCAAACGCACTTCTAGGGGTTGCAACTTATGAGTAATGTCTAAGCAATGCCACCACTATGTATGCCTATCATGTTTGCCTCTATGATTTGTAAAACTATGTTGTTGTGATGGCCATAAAAAATTAACAAGTATATGTTTGTAAGATAGAAGCCTCCAAGTAAAAAGTGAAAAAATGGTATAGCCAAATCATAAACAATTATTTAGTCATCCATGCATTAGGATGTGCAGCCACAAATATTCCTTGCTCACAATTCTTGACATGGTTCTTTATTTTTATTTCCCTAAAACAAATATAGCCTAGACATTGATAAACCAATTGTAATTGCACTAAAAAATGTAGTTATCCATGTTGTTGTTAGGAAACACTTTGGCACATTTTCACTCATTCTCTTAGCATTTATCCACATGCCACAATTCCTTCCAACTTAGAAAGGAAACTCGTCAAAATTGCATATATATTTTGTAAACTGTATGAATGATCTTTGTATGCCTTAGATAGAGTGTGATAGAACTTGGTCAGAATTGTAGGGTGTAAATCCATTGCTTTGTCTCTATTTAGGCTTTCAATTGTTCATAATGCCAACTCTTGATATATTTTCTTAACTCCTGCACACCCTGATTTCCCCAAAATCCATCTTTGAATGGACTCAAAGTGGAGCAACGTTAGCCTTAAGTTTTATCAACTCTAGGTCATGGCCAATTTCAAGTATTTCCTTACACCAATCAACTATTTCCTCCTTTTGTTCAATTAACATTGCAACAACCCCTTTCTTCTTCTTCCTTGCATGAGGTATTTAGTCAATAATGTATTGATGCTGGTGAGCTCCATATTTTCTCACTGTAACTCTTATTAAGCATCCATTGAAATCAACATCATCAATTTCCTTCAACATATCCTCTTTAGTTCAGCCTATGTTAACACTAATATTCTTGGTTAAACTTGCACCTTGCACTATAATTCATTCAGAAGCACCACCTTCAACATTTACATCATATGCTCTTCAACTTTTATATCATTATGCTCTTCAAAACCTACCTGATTTAAATCCTCATTTGAGGCAGAGTGTTGTAGATGATCAACCCTTGTCACTTGCATTCTTACCCTCACAAGAGCAACATTATTTCCTCGTTCATGACAAAAACACATTAAATGAATAAATATTGTAGAATAATAGAGGTTGATGCAGTGCATAGCAACAAGGAAACGAAAAACTTTAAGGTAAACATAAGTGTCAAGAAACAAAACTTTAAAAGGAGAGAGTTTATGAAATAGTGTTGATCCCTAACTAAAGATTCGTGGTAAGAGAAATATTTGCAGTGACCTATAGAGTAGTATTGTAAACTTAGTTGAAGAAATGGTGCTTCCATTAATGATGGTTTAGATTTATAATGCTCCACTGGAAATCTTGATTGATGAGTCCCAAGAATAAAGATACATTATATGAAATTCTGATAGTGGTCTAGAGAGCAGTATTCTAAATTGAGTTATCGCAATGGTGCTTCCATGAATTATAGATTAAATGTATAACATTCCATTGGAAATTTGAGTGGTGAATGGTCATTGACATGGATTACATATGCAGAATGACGATATCTGTGTCTAGGATTGATTTGATTGTGGTCTAGGGGCTCTTAGTTGCTCCTAGAAAATGCTGGTGTGTCTAAAATGTTTAATGGCCCTGGAAGATTGATTTGATTAATGTTCATTTTGAACATAGTTGAATAAGTTACTCCTTTTCATTATAGATTGCAAACTTAGGGGTGGGTCATGGAAAGCATTGAAGATAAGCATTACCTATTCATGTCTAATAAAATACGTAAGGGGAAAGAAGTATTGGGCTCTATATGGACTTGAGGTTATGCATATTGGAACATCATTTACTGCAGACATTCTCCAACAATCAACTTGTTTGTCAGATGTGATAGGTAATCTGTAAATCAAAACTAAACCTTGTTGGACTAAACATTTGATGGTTTTTAATGTCTAAGAATTTGAAGTGTATTTACGTTAGAGGATTTAAAGATGTGTTTCGACATGATGTTTTGTATGGTAGTGAACTAAGAGTCACTTTCTAGACAATTGTAAGCCTAGTGAGTTTATGGACTTATTTTAAACTTGTGAGCATTCTTCGTTATTTTAATGCCACTTTTATAATGTGTTATCGATGTGTTGTATTCTGATTTTTTAGAGCTTCAGAGGTTAGGTTCTATCTCCACTATTGGTCCCCATTCCTCTATTGGCTTCCCTCCCCTAGTTTATCACCTGCTCTAGAATCACAAACTCATGAGACATTGATTACAATTGCATAGAACCAATGAGAACTTGACAATAATGTCAATGGAGTTGCAACAATAAAAAAACATAATTAGTTCACTATATCAGGACAATGCATTCATTCAATAATGCTTGCGAGAACGATCTTCGTTACAACAGGAACGACTAGGGATCATGACGTCAAATACAAAAAGATTCAAAGCATTGATCAACAAGAGATGCTTCTTAAGAATAATGTATTAACCCACAAACAACACCTCATATTTATTTTCAAATGTATTGTTATCCCACAAAAAACACCTCATGTTTAATTTCAAATGTATTACAATGAACAACAAAGGAACTTCCAACATAAAATCCCAAGAATCAAATACATACATAACCCAATAGGGACTTCCGTGTTTTGGCAGCGGAGTAAAGAAAAATAATCTAGACTGAAAAAAAATGTTACCTTTTGATGAATGACATATCACAACAACTGTGTAGGAATTAAAACAAAACATGCACAATCACCACATATCAGACATAAATTCCCATTGAAAAATTAGAGTAGTTGATCAAAATAAAAACACTCTCAATTTTGCAGTCTGCACCAAAAAAATCAAGCACAAGAATTTGAGATGATGACTAGACACAGGAAAATCATGGCTACTATACAATAACCGAGCTGCCTAAATAATGTTACCTTATTCGACCAACAATACTCAAAACACAAAAGTACATTCTACCATTTCTGGAAGAGCCAAGTTGGAATGTACATTGTAGATGAAGGTTTCTCATCAAAACACCATTACTATTTGATAAACCACCACGGCTGTAGATGACTTTCAATCTTGATCTTCGACACCTGACCTAATGAAAACTTGAGATAATTCAATGATAGTACTCTATGCCATCCATGACACAACAACAAAAGTTTTACATTCTGCCATTTTCGAGAGAGCCCAACTAGGATGTATATGCAAATGAAAATTTTGCATTGAGAAAGAAATTATTACTAATTCAAAACATGCTGTGTTTTTACCTGACACTCAATCATGATGTTCAGAACCTGAGTTAATGAAAACATCCCAATACATCATGCCCACCATTCACAATAGCTTTGACATCCTGCTAATTCAAGGATAGTTTAGTTGGAATATAGGTATATGCAAATGAAATTTCACCAAGGTATAAAGCAATTACTCATATGTTTCACAATCCCAATTTAGCAAACTCCCATTATTCTTTTCAACACTTCCAACTGAAAACAATCTCTAACAATGTGAGATTGCACTCACTATAATTTTCTCTACTTTGAACATCTAGTTGGTTGAAAGGCCTTGCATTTGGTGGTCCCACAAAAATGAGCATTCAAGAGTCAAATATTTTGAAATAGCACTTAATGCATGTTCATCATTTAGATATTATGATTCCATTGAATAATACCCTCTCTTGTTAAGATAATTAAGAGTAGAAGACTATTAAATGAAAAGCTAAACAATGTTGTCAACAGGGTCTTACCTAGTCAGTGAAAGAGGGGTGTTGTTATCACGCCCACTGGGATTCAACTCCCCCAAGTGACATGTTCACCTCTCGTGGACTAGCATGCCTCCACAAGAAGCTGCTTATTGTGTATGGGACCAGTTACAAGTCTTATACAATTTTGGCAAAATAGATACCACCCAGTCACAGTATATTTACAGTCCTCAGGCACATCACATCATGTCTCACATCTTGCTAGCGCTGATTAAATGGGAATAAAATTTTTGTATATTCCTTTCATTTCAAAATTTAGATAACCTTTACAATATTCTATTAACATTTTACATAAGTTTATAATGTCCTTCCATAATATTGTTCATTTATTATATTGTTATGGAAGGAAGCACATATAGAATGTTCTACATCCCTACTCATTTGTCATAAAGAAAGGGAAGCTCCAGGTAAACATATCAGAAATCTATGTCTAGTTATCTGCTAGTTATAACTTATTACCCTGCACATGGACAATATAGTATAGGTTGAACTCATAAGCAAAGCCATTTAACAAATTTCTTCAAATTATTTTTTCAATAAAAAGCCATACACACAAATTTCTCTGAGGGGTCATCAACACCTGAAAAGTTTCAAAAACATAAAGGCAATATGAAATGAAGTTTTTTTTGAAAGATAACCAAAATTAGCTGGCTACATCTAAAACAAACATCAAATGCTTTACCTCAACTCCATTCCTTCCCTACAATAGCCCACTCCTAAAGATATTTCTCATAAATAATGAATTCCATACTGTTTTTGTTGTTATACAAGCCTCTTACTTATCCATCTGTGTAAAATTCAAGAAATGGGTATATATAATCTGTAAGATGATGTTCTTCATCCAGTGAAGAATGAAGAAGATAAAGTCATATATCTTTGGAAAAAACAAATAAACAAAACAGAGGAAGGGCCAAAACTTTTAAATATTCTTGAACATAACCTTGATTTTTACAAAATTCAAATACTCAGGGGGAGGTATTTTATTTATAAGATGATCTTCATAGAATGATAAATGAATATGACATTATTTAAGAAGGTTTATAAGTATGAGTAGTATGATTAGTAATTAGAAATATTATGTATTGATAGTTTAATGTGTAGGAAATAGAATGTAGCTTAGGAAAGAGAAAGGATTAGGAGTTATAGTTAGTATGCTTAGTAGTGAGAGTTAGAACTTAACGTATAGGCATATTATATATATTGAAGAGTAATAAGTAATAGTAGGAAGCTTTATTAGTAGGGTTTATGTATTGAATCATAAGTGTAGGAACTTTACTTCTATTACTAGTTGTAGTAGAGTGAAATTAAGAACTAGTAAGTTTCTTTTGTAGTAAAGTGTCTTTAGGAGCTATAAAGTAGCTTAGGAAGAAAGAGAGGAGGAACGAAGGAACGACTCGACCAGAAAGACAGGAGGAACTAGAAAGAGAGAAGGAACTAGTTAGTAGCTTAGGAGATATACTAAAAGGAGTAGTTAAGTATGCTTGTGGAAATATAGTATGGAGATAAATAGTAGCTTTAGGAGATTTCAAGTTTCTTTATAGATATTAGGAGTGTTTCCTTATAGAAAGTATCTTTGATTTTATGTTTGATTAACAAGCTAGATTAATTAGAAAGCCTTTTCAAAACTCAAAGTGAACTTGAACTAATTGTTCTATAGTAATAAGAACACAAAATGCCAATCTTTCATATTCTCTTCCCATGTTATACTAAAAACCAAACCATAATTCAAGAATACTAAAACTCACTCATCCAATCAAGGTTTGAGCACATCATTCATTGGCCTCATGAATGTAGCAGGTGCATTAGTTAAACCAAATGGCATAACTAAACACTCATAAAGATATTTCTTGGTCTTAAAGGTTCTTTTCCATATCCCTTTTTCTTTCATTCTTGTATATTTCAAGAAAATAATCTATGACGGGAAATGGATGCCTATTCTTAAACATAATATTGTTCAAGAAAAGACAATGCAGATTATTTGGGTGCCATCCTTCTTAGGTAGCAACACAATAGGTGACCCTAATGGAGATGCACAAGGTCTGATTAAGCCTTAATCCAATAATCCTTGCACTTGTTTCTTCACCCCATAAAAATCCATAACAAATTATCTATACACTTGTTTGGAATAAGTGAATCCCATAGTAATTGGATCAAATACTCCACTTACTTTTTTGTGTTTTTGGCTCTCAAATTTGCCTCTATATACTTTTCATTCCTCTGTCCTATAGCCTAAATGAGAGCTTGATTCTATAGACTCAATAAACTAAGGATGTAGCTTCCTAATAGTGTAAGTCCCAATCGATCTAATATATTGACTACTACTAATATAATTCAAAATAGTAAGAGTAGTCAACCAATCAAATGAAACACAGAAAGGGTGTATAAAGTGGTAAATTCAGTAATCAAACCCTATGTAAATACCTACTAAAGTTACATCAATTCTATTTATAAACAATGGATAGGGTGGTAAATTCATTTTATAAAGGGTGTGTACAATAAATGTAACAGTAGCAATTTCTTTATATTTATTTGTACTTGAGCCTTTATGCCTACTATTCTTATTACTTAGTCCTAACCAATAGAAGAGAGTCTAAGTAACTGCCCAGGAAAATGAAGGACTGAAAGGGTGTACCATACAAATTATGTAGACATTTTTTGCCAATAAATAAAATAGAAAACTCAACATCCATCACAGCAAAACAGAATCTATATGCTTATACTGGGAAAGAACATAAATTCGAGCAAAATATAGATCTCAACATGGTTCATTGCTATAATCTACAAATGGGACCAATTCTTGCCAACCTATGTGAGATGATGATGTAACAATAAAATCTTAAAAGCCCAATTATTTGCAAATGTGTCATGTATACATGGAATCTATGCATGTGTAGAAGTATCTTAGTCAACACACTTTATGAAACTCTGTAATTGGCCCAATACCTGGGCCCTTGAGAAGTATGGAATATTGCCTTCAAGGCTATATAGAATATCCATAGTCACACAACATAAATAAGTGCTATAATAGCCTCCATACAAGTTATCAATATTTTTCAACCCAAAATTCTTGTGATGAACAAAAAGAGAGCCGTACATAATTGCCAATAAATAAAATGGAAAATTTAGCATCGAACACATCGAAATAGAATCTGTTAATGCCAATGCTAGGAAAGTACATAAATTCAGACAAAATTGAGCTTAAAACATTATTCATCGCTATAATATACACATGGAACCAAATCCTACCAACCTAGTTATCGTCACTGAAGCCCAACCTAAAAGTTAATAAAGGACACTTTTGAGCTTGTGAGCACATCATATCCCTAAGTAAGATTTTCAGTGCCAACAATAGACAATGGAAATTGGCTATCAAATGATTCAACTTACTTTTTGAGATCAACAATGCTATTTTGTAGTTGGAAATTGTTTGACTTAATAAATTCTATAAAATCATTTAATTTTGTACTTTTCACAGAGCCCTTAGCCTTAATGGTTATCTACACCCTCTCGTGGATAAAATATGCAACCTTAATAAAGTCATCCTCAAGAAGCCCACGGGTGGTTAATGCAGGAGTCCATATGCGTATACCACTAGGAACCATAACACTTTTATCACCTGAAAATGTAAGGTATGAAAGTAAGCTATATCATCCCATGGGGAAAGGAAAATCAATGAATCCCTTACATCTATAGAAAGAAAAAATTCATGTAACCTGGTACAAAATTCTTGTTAAGTGTGATAGAAGCAACATCCAAAATTCCATCTACTCTTACACCATCAATGCTATGTCCAAGCCCATTAATATATACCATGTTACATTCAACTAGTTAAATCCAATAGAAATCAATATACAAGTAGGTTGTGTACTCCATCATATGAACAGAGGATCCTTACCAAGTGCCTCAAATCAACTAGAACTAAGTGATTTTCACTACCACCAGACACAAAATTGTAACCCAAATCCATTAGGCTCTTTGCAAGGGCTCGACAATTTTCTACAACTTACTAAATCTATTTAACTTTTGATAAGAAACAAAATCCATTCAAAAAAAAATTCACATGCATGAATTTAATAGAAGCTTAGACATGTGAGAGTGCTACACCTATACTTGATAAGCCTTGAACTCTGCAGTTGCAACCTGTTTTAAACAAACAACCAACCCTCTTATGGTATGGTTATGTGGTCCTCCCTAGAAAGCCACAAATTATTTCATGTATCTTTTAGAAACGAAATAATACAAAAAATTGATATATCCAATATTATGATATTAATGAGCAGGAGAACAATATGGATGATGGAGGAAAGGAAGGAGAACCCAGATTGACCTGTAACCCTAGAAAAACTATATTGTTAATGGTTGTCTCTAGGTCGACCCCCAATACTGGTTCCTTCTTTGAAGAGTATCATGCCTCCCCAAGTACCACGTAAAGACTAAAAATACAACCCTCCAATCCAAAAATATTTCAGAATGAAAAATATCAAAGAGATAAAATTGAAAGGAAAAAAATGAAACAATTGACAAACAATTCAAGGAACATAAGGAGTTTCATCAAAGCTTTGATCTAGTAGTGAAAATAAATAGAAAGAACATAAAAAAATGAAAACAAGAAATTGAATCAAAGAATATGTAAGATAATCAAAAGGAAAATCTACACCTCTTAACTCTATAATCACTCCTCATATGATGGGAATGGCATATTTAGTTTTTCGCCATTTCTTGAACATTAATGGGATTCCTTTTCTTCTACAAGGGGGGGATGGCACATATAGATAGCATTAAGATAGATCCAAAAAAATATGCATCTAATATAGTCATATTTTTAATCGAAAGACTGAAGTGCAGAGAAAATTAATAGCATCAACTCACCTTGTGGGTTGTAGTTGTTACTACATCAAAAAGGTCAAATGGACTAGCCATTATAGAAGCAACAATGAGACCAATTACGTGTGCCATGTCCATCATTAAGTATGCCCCAACTATATTGGCAATCTTCCCAAACCACAAACTTTTTAGTACTAAAAATCATAAAAATTCCAACGCTACATACTATAAGAACATATTAATAAAATATGCTAGAATAAACGTTGTTGGAAAGAGAAATTTTTGAAAGGACTGCCATTATAAGATCTGTAGAAATACCCAACTTCAATGCCTACCTCATGCGAGGGTAATCAATATCTCGGGGATATGCACTAGCACCAACAATGATAAGCTTGATCCTAAAAAGGGTGGTATTCTTCTCAAGCATCTCATAGTCAATGAATCTTATAGCCCAAGAAAATAAACCCAACCATTAACACTTTGAACACTTCCCCAAAATATTGGTTCAATATTTGTCAATCGTGGAACTGTTTCCCTCCTAATTATTATTAGACTGGAAATGCGAGCTCACCTATGGAATCATCTAGACGATATGGCATTAATTCAAAGTAAATTGATGTAGCAAATACTCTCTTTTTTGTTGTCATGGATCCATGGGACAAATGCCCTCCATGTGGTAAGTCCAAACCCTAAACGTTGCAAAGAAATTTTTCACATGTTACATGCCCAAATAGGAACGATAATATTATCAAAGTAGGTTTGTAGTTCAAAACCACACACACCATAATGTGATGATGTGGTTGGAGGAGAGTTGTATAAACAACAAAATTAGCTGGGGATCGAGATAATGGTTGAAAATTAACACCCCATGTACTATTATCAAGATGGAATGCTTCTAGGGCCCTCTGCTAGCAAAACATCTCACTTTGGTCAATGAATTCATTGCCAACATGTTATATGCATGGCATAAATCCCAACCCAACACAGTAGTGAATAAACATAGAAAAGCGTCCAATAACTGTATCCTTCCTTGTGATAATAGATACTCATGCAACAACTACAAGTCTCTACACTATAATGCTAAACCCAGAAACCATTACACACATGTCAAACATTCAAACTAAAAAGTACATGTCCAAAATCTAAGAGAAACTTAATTTAACAAGAAAAAAATATGGAGGGGCAAGAATAAACTGCCAAGCAGATCAGACTCAATCACAGTCATGATGGTGCCATTCTTCACACTCCAAGTTATATTTTCATGCACTTACCTCTTACCAGGGAGTCCTTTTGAATACTTGTTTGCTAGACATGATCCAAAAACTTCCATAACCACCCAGGATGTAAAATTTTCAGAAGAAATAAGTTCCAAGCCATTGAATTGTGACTGCTTTTCTTTCTCAATTATCACATTCATTTCAGGATTGAGCTCACTTAGAGGAGGATCTACAAAGATCCACTTTATAAACTAGATAAAGAAATCACAATAAATTTAGTTCCCTCGGTAACTGAGGCACTGTTTGACAGAAGCATTAATTGTATTATTGAGGTCTACAATTTCTATTTGCTGGCATCCCAGGGGAATCCAAATCAAGAACAAATTTTTATCAATCCATTGACCAACCATTAACTCAACAAAACTATAAATAAATAAAAAGGTATTTGACATAGTTCATTAAATGAAGATAAGAAGCTTATTTGTAGCAACTCAATTCACAAATGAATCTTCTAAGCGCCTCCAAGTTAAACTATGTTCAACTATGATCTGTGCTTTCATCACTAGGTCTTCAAATGGCAGGATGGTCTAGGATGTCACACAGGCTATCTATACATGCAACAATTTCAACCAAAAACAAATGCATAAATAAATAAATCATAGCGTGAATTGCAAACAACATGCATACCTGAGAAGTTGTAGGGTTGTGCTAGCATGAATTCCAAAGGATTTCCCATTGTCAAGTTTGATGTGATACATGGCCTCAAACCTCCTACTTTTTTGCTTTTCTATTGCGAGGGAACCCCCAAAACTAGTTGTGAAGTTTTGGGAAACAAATTTGCAATTGGGTTCAAATTATATTGACCCAACAAGGTTATCCCTACTGCTCCACTACCCATTATGAGCTGTAATGAATACACTTGCACTTGAAACAAGATCTGTCCTTTGTGCCCACTTCAAAATGTGAAAAAAATCAAATATCGAGAGACATGTGAATCGAGAAATTGATGTGTTGCAGATAATTCTCTGGCAGAGGCAGACATGAAAGACACCAAAAGTAGCACTAGTTCGAATTTGCCTCCTGTGCCTTATTGACTTGGGTTAGAATCATAGATAATATACGGAACAAGAATATCACACATGCAAGAGCAATTGACTTGGGTTCGAATTGCAGATACTATATAGAACACAAATAGCATAGATATTCGTAGATAATATATAGAACAAGAATATCACCTTGGCAAGCACCAACAAAGAAAGTCCATGGATAAGTTTTATCAACCTCCAGATTGCAACCCACCTTGGAAATTTAACCTTTGGAGTCATTTTTATGCCTTCATATAGGTCTTTTATTTGATGATGTACCTGAAAAGGAGGGATCTCCTTGTCTACACATTTTTTTTCCTTCTTTCCTATCCAAATGGCTCTAGAGGCAATCAAGGGAAATGATCTATGTTATTTTAATGCTCTATCATCAAACAATCCAATAAGGAAGCCTCTTGCCAAGTACCCTATCCTCAAATAAGGGGAGAATAACACCCCATACCTCCAGAGAAAAAATATAAATGAACACTAGCACGTGGTCTATTTTTTCCCCTTCACATTTGCATAGAGTGTAAATTCTACGACCCTACCTTTCCCTATTTTGTAGAACCTCTCACATCAAAACATTATTCGTCAGGGCCAACCACATAAAAATCATGGATTTCATTGAAAATTTAACTTTCCAAATCTTCCCCACCACTAAGGTACTACTACTACTTCATCATAAACGATAGCCATGTACCGCAAGCTAGCTGTCAAGAGTCATATGGCAGGATCGTTGGACCATACAACTTTCTTGTGTGAAGAAGACATGGAGATAACTTTTTTCTCCTAAATGCAACCAATGTTGAGTTTAAAAAAAAATTGCTTGATTTTGTACTAAGAAACAACAAAATATACAAAACTTCCTTGTGACAAAGTTGCTAAGATGGAATCTTCATCTACAAACATTTACCTATCAGGATGAGAAAAACTAGCTTTTTCAAATATAACCAAAAGAAGTTGAACAAATTTAACTTTTGTTGCATATGTTGTATGAATAAGTGCTCTTGCAAACGAACTGGGATTCTGCGCGCGCCTGACCCCTGACTGGCCCCCGACTCCCCTTGGCCCTGCCTGGCAGCTTCGCTGCTGGGTTCGCACATGTTCTTGCAGGCCCCCCTGGGCCCTCCTCCCCAGTCTCGTGCCCTCTCGGGCCTCCTGCTCGGTCCCGGCCTCAGGGCCCTCCTTCCTCCTTTTCCTGCCTTCGTTCTCTCTCCCTGCCGGCCTAGGTCTGGCCCTCTCCGCCGCCATGCCTGGGTTCGACCCCTCCTCGGCTCCTGACTCCGAAGAAAATGAGAAACTCTTCGCGTATCTCATCCCTGAGAACGCTTCCTCTAGAATCCGCCCCTCTGCATCCAAGTTTGTCAAGAAACTAGATGAAATTCCTGAAGTATCCCTTCCTCCTAGTCTCCCAAGGAAGGCGGCGATCACTTTAGCTAAGAGGGGTCTCGTCGGCCAATTCACTGGCCTTTGGCCCTCTCCCAGAGTAGTTCAAAAATGGGTGGAACGTAACTGGAACGCGGTAATACAAGGGAAAATCGCCATCAGATTCTGTGGTTGAGGCTTCTATACCTTCCTTTTTGAATCAAAAGAGGACCGGAACCTCATATTCAGAAACGGCCCCTACTTCATGGACTCGAGAGGCCTTTATTTGAACAGATGGACTCCTGACTTTGACCCAGAAATGGACATCCCTAATGCAGTCCCAGTTTGGGTCCGTCTTCCTCATCTTCCTCTACATTGCTGGGGGGACGAATCTGTAAAGGCTATCAGGAACGCGGTAGGAAAATACATTGACAGATCTGAACCAAAGGGAAACATGCACGCCTGCGCAAGGATCTGCGTCGAAGTCGACCTAGGGAAAGGGCTGCCAGAAGCCATCAAGATCAAAGTGGACCAATGGACCCATATACAACAGCTAGACTACGAGAAACTTCCTTTCAAATGCAAGGTATGTCACGAATACGGACACTTTGCAAATAGATGTAGCAAGTCAAAAGTAAATGATTCAAATGAAAACTTTGAAAACCTTGAAGGCTCATGGGAACAAGTTAAGAAAAAGCAATCAAACCCCCCCCCCCTCCAAGGTCCTAGCTCCAAGCCTTCCCCGGAATCCCTAGATACCCTTCCCCTCCCCCTCCTATTTCAAACCAGCCTTTCCCCTCTTCCTCTAATCCATTTGAATCCCTCTCAGTCGAAGACCCCCTCCCCTCCCCTCCCTCTCCCCAAGCCACTATCCTCGCAGTCATCCCCTCCACCTCCCTGCCTCCGTCCTCCCCTCCTCCCACCGTAGACCGCATTCTCACTAGAAACAAAATGAAAGAAGCAAGCCTCACCTCGGATCCACCGAGAAAAGCAGGTAGGAAGTCAAATAAGGAGATAAGAGATGAAACAACAGCGAAAGAAATGGCCACGGGAACTCAACAGCCGATGGATTCATTCTTGGACAAACAAAAAGGAAGTGGGGAAAGCCAAAGGAGAGGAGCGAGGCTCACCAAAAAATAAGTAAGTAATGATATTGGTCTCTTGGAACTACAGGGGACTAGGCTCCTCTCTAAAAACAAATGCAGCCCGGGATCTAATCAATCAAGAGCAGCTAGATCTCTTCTTAATCCAGGAGACCAAAATGTCCAACCAACATTTCCAAAGTCACACCAAAAGATTCAAAAATTTCACAGGTACAGCTACAGACTTAGTCGGCGCCTCAGGAGGAATAGGAACCCTATGGAACAAAAGAAAATGGGATCTCACAAGCCACAAAGCTAGCAACTGGTGGCTAAGAACAGACATTAAAAATAGAGTTTCAAATGAAGAATATACCATACTCAATATTTATGCCCCGAACCATTACAGGGATAAAGCCTACTGCTGGGAATCCATTAACTTAGAGTTGCAGGCCTCTCAAGACAGGAATATTTTTTTGGGTGGAGATCTGAATCTAATAAGAAACGGCGAGGAAAAAATAGGTGGAAACTTCCTTGCTGACTCATCAAGAGACTCGCTGGAAGCAATAATAGAAACCTACAATCTCATCGACATACCTCCTATCAATGGCAAATTCACGTGGAGCAACAAGAGAACTGGAATTCACAATATCAAAGAGAGATTGGACAGAATACTAATCCACGAAAAAATAGTTGCAGGCTTCTCCTCAATTAAAAGCAAAATAATCCACGCCTCAGCCTCAGATCACAAGCCTGTGGTTATGATCTTAGCAAACGGTAGAAACCTTGGGCCCCTTCCCTTCAAATACAACAAATCCTGGGACTCTAAGGATGATTTCAAAAAGCTCATCAAAGACCACTGGGTGACCGAAGTCATTGGCTCTCCCCATTATATTTGGGAAACCAAGCTAAAATCCTTAAGAGCTGCAATTAAACATTGGGCTAAAGAGAACACAATGAAGGAAAACAAAAAAAGAGTAGAGTTACACAGGAAAATGGAACAGTGGAATCAAGAAAAAGAGGACAACTAACTCTCAAAGGAAGACCAACTCAGGGAAAATGAAATGTACAGGGAACTATACAAGCAAAATAGAGAGGACGAGGAAGAACAGAGACAGAAATCAAGGTGCCTATGGCTCAAAGCTAGCGACAAAAATACTTCATTCTTCCACAACAGCACTAAGATCAAAGGAGCCGGAAACCAAATTGACAAAATCATAGCAGAGGGGAAAGAAATCAGCAAGCAAGAGGAAATTAAAGCAGCAGCGCACAATCACTTTAAGTCTCTCTTATCAGCAGGCCCTCAGACTTCGATCAGCACGAATTTTCTCTCCCCAGTTGAGAGTAAAATCTCTGATCTCAAAAACAGAGAACTGGACCAGGAAGTCTCGGAGGAGGAAATTCGGTTGGCTGCGTTCAGCATGTAACTGGACAAGACCCCTGGCCCTGATGGCTTCACGGTTGCTTTCTATAGGAATCACTGGGGCATAATCAAAAAAGACTTTGTCAGAATGGTTAGAAATATTTTCAAAAAACATAAGATGGGAGAAAATACCAAATCCTCCCATCTAGCGCTTATTCCCAAGGACTCCAACCCCCTCCCCTTTGATCGTTTCAGACCTATCTCCTTATGCAATGTCTCCTATAAAATTGTAACCAAAATCCTGGCAAACAGACTAAAAAAGCTCCTCCCCTCTCTTATATCAGAAAACCAAGGCGGCTTCGTCCCTAAAAGGCAAATTACCGATAATTTCATTCTGATTCAAGAGGCAATCCACAGCAGCATCAACAGAAAAGAAAGAGGTATGATTATAAAATTGGACATGGAAAATGCCTTTGACAGAGTCAACCATCACTTCCTGGTCAATATCCTCAAGAAATTTGGAATCTCCCATAATTTCATTAACACCATTATGGAGTGCATTTCAAACCCCTGGACCGCCCCCCTCATAAATGGCAGACCCAACAGCTACTTCAGAAGCACTAGAGGTCTGAGGCAAGGTTGCCTGCTCTCGCCCTTTCTTTTCATTATTATGGCTGAAACATTGAGCATCCCTCTGGAAAACCTTCGAAAGAAAAAGGAGATCACAGGGATTAGCATAGCGAGGGGGATCAAAGAAATTAATCACTCGCTCTTTGCGGATGACACTCTTTTAATAGGGGGCACCTCAAGCATAATGGCCAAAAGATTCAAGAAAACTCTAGACAACTTTTTGGAAGCCTCAGGGGGAATGCTGAATAACAATAAGTGTAAAATATACACGTGGAATGTCCCCCCTCTAATTATGCAAAGAATGTCCTCAATCATGGACATCCCAGTCCAAAGAAACTGGAGTCACTTCTCTTATTTGGGTCTGCCCTTAGCAAAAGAAATAGTCAAGTCTGAAATTTGGATCAAGCAAATAGAAAAATGAGAGGTCTTCTTCAAAGCTGGGGGCTGTCCTGGCTAAATTTGGCGGGCAGAACAACTCTCATCAAGGCTCTCCTCTTAGCCCTCCCCATATACCAATATGCAGTCGCTTTGGCTCCGGCAAGCGCTCACAAGCACATGGAGCTAATCATGAGAAGTTTCCTCTGGTAGGGAGGAAAGCATGACTCAAAAAAGTTCAGTCTTGTCAAATGGGATCAAGTCACCCTTCCTTTTGAAAAAGGGGGCTTAGCTATCAAAATTCCTCGTCTCTCCAACAAAGCGATGGGATTCAAATTGATCTGAAGAATGCTTACAAGAAAGGGTTATTTGTGGGTCGAAGCAATGAAAAGATAATATCTTAATGGGATAAACTCAAATGTCCTCTCGGATGCAATTGCAGAAAGACCTCAGTCTGGAAACTCATTAAAAAAGTCCTCCCCCAATTCAAAAACCACATCTCTAAATCGTCTGGGAATGGAAAAGAAACAAGCATATGGACAGATAGAATTATGGGAATGAAGCCAAGAAATCTCCTTCAGCAATTCATCACTTTAAAAGCTTGGATGGAAGAAAAAAACCTGACCTCTCTATTCGACATCTCCACTTGGGATCATAATAATTGGCTCGATTGGAAGGAGCTCCATCTTCCAAATAACCTCAGGGATCAATGTGCCGACCTAAAGATCTCCCTTTCGGGAGTTGCTCCCATACGCAAAAATGCATGCGACAGGTTCATATGGGATCCAAGTGGAGGAAACTTCACAGTAAAAGAAGGGTACAAACTTCTCCAGGCAAGCTCCAACCTCGGCAACTGGAATCTCCATTCAGCTGTGTGGAATAATGAATGTCTCCCAAAGATTGAATTCTTCACCTGGACTCTACTCAAAGGTAGGATTCTCACTGCTGAGAATCTCAAAAAAAGAGGGATACAAGGCCCCTCTATCTGTTGTCTCTGCCAGGCGGAAGAGGAAAGTAGTCAGCATCTCTTTTTAGATTGCCCTTATGCTAAAAATTGTTGGAAACAAATCACCAGTCCGTTGAGAATAAGAGAGAATTTTGATCAACTCACTACCTTCCACAGAGACTGGGAGAAATGCTACCCTCACTCCAGGAAAAGCAAGGCCATCATCACCTGCTTGTGGAAATGTATTCCCCCAACCCTTAGCTGGAAAATCTGGCTTACTAGGAATAACTGCATTTTCAACAATCAGAAGCCAAATCGAGCTAGAACTTTGGCAAAAACAATGGGCCTTATTTTAGAAATGATAAGTGCCAATGTTGTTTCTCAACCGGACAGATCCAACTGGCAGAAGGAGGAGGCAGATTGGTTCAACTCTTTTAGTTTAAGTTACGATAAAATTAAGCAACCCCCCCCCCACCCCCCCCCCCCCCCAACAGTTGGTAAGAAGGGGAACATCTGGAAACTCAGGGGCACTAAGGAAGAAATAATCCAATGGATTCATGACCAATAGAGAACCATCCTAAAATTTGATGGAGCTTCAAAAAATAATCCGGGGAAAGCTGGGGCAGGAGGCATTATTAAAGATCAGCATGGAAAAATTCTAGTAACTTACGAATGGGACCTGGGGCAAATGTCGAATAATATGGCAGAGGCTTGCAGCCTCTTTCAAGGCACCAGCATCATGAAACAAATGCAAATCCAAAACCCAATCATCATGGGTGACTCGGCTATTGTGATAGTTGCATTGGCAACAGGAGGAGAATTCAAATAATATGCTCTCAGCAATATTAAACTCCGGATCATGGACAATCTAATCCATCTGGGAGATACCACCTTCAAACATGTCCTGAGAAACAACAATATGGAGGCAGACTCTTTTGCCAACAGGGCAGTCAACAGAACTATCAGCCAGGTACGTGATAATGATCATATTTATGTTAAATAAATCCCTTAAAGTGACCCATCCTACAGCAGCTCATCGGAATCCCGTGTATATCAGTCACCTTTCAACCTCGCCTCCTTCTTCTCCCAAAGTCGATAATCATCCCTCTAACTCCTCCCTTGCTGACTCTGTCAACTTCCTCATCATGACCGTTGTAAAGGATATTTGCACCGATGAAAGAATCTGGTACGGGTCTTTGCTCAGACGAAGTTCTCGTGACAACCCCATCCAGAGGTTAGGCATCAGTCCCTTCGCAATCTACTTTGATTGCACAAGAGATCCAAATCAAGATGCCATACTCAGCAAAATCACTGACTCACATCCCTCAGATTCAGAAGATCAGATCCTCGGACCATTATATATCCACCTGAACTCTTCTCCCTCCCTCCACATCAGTGCACCAGTTCATCTCGATCACAAGAGTAAAGGCTCGGGTTCCAGAAGCGCTCTCCTCAGAAAGCAGCAGGTGCTCCCCAGTTCGCACCTCAGTTCTTTTTGAAACCTCGGAAGAAGGCGATCTCCTTCTGGCAACAGTGGTAATAGCAGTGGCCTCTGTGTTATTTTATGCTTTTTCGCTAACAGTTTCTCTGATTTTCTGAAGCAGCTTCATCTTACTTCTTCGCTTCTCCCCTCCTGGGCCCCTTCCTCTTCCCATCTTCCTCCCTTCTTGCTCCCTTCCCTCCCCTCTGCGTGCTTTCTACAGTCTCGTGCCAACTCCCTGCTTCTTCTCTCCCCCTCTATTCCCTCCCCCCCTGCTACTCTCTGTATTTTTCTCCGCTTCAAACTCTTCAAGCAAACTCAAAGCCCAATATAGCTATGGCGGAAGATCCTCTAGAGCAAGTAATAACCAACAGCAGCTTCACACTGTGCAAAGCCCATTGCTTTATGATCGCTCGCTTTGTAAAACATTTCAACGACCTTAAGGAAGAATTTTAGGCTAATAGTAAGTCCAAGAGGAAAAAGTTGGAGAAACAGCGAGCGGAGATTGAAGACCTCAAGGAAAAATGTAACCATCCAGAGGAAGCAATAACTCACATAAAAGCAATGACCCAAAGCATGCATGGAGAGGCATCGACAAAAATCAGTGAGAAAAAGGAGCCCCAGTTCGATGATTCAGTAAACCAGCAGATGTAAATCTTTCTATGTCTTGCAAATTTTGCTTTCTTGTAGGCCAGTTTGTTCGACAATATAGCTGTTTTCTCTTTCTAGTCTCATACTACAAGCCTTCTGAAATGGATCAAGGGTCTGCGCACCCATCTTGGATCCCCTTCTCTATGCGTCTATCATCATATGTAATAGGATTCATCCTTTGAAGTTTTATAATATATCAGTGACCGACTTTGTTATAAAAAAAAAAGTGCTCTTGCAACCATTGCAAGTTATATTTGTAAATCAAGGTAGATCTTAAAAAAAAGGGCATTGGGAAACCAATACAAGGATCCACAACAAGATCATAATATCTTCTAAGTGCAAACCCAAGTAAAAATATCTGTGCAAAGTCATAGATTCAAAATTCATGTTAATTATCAAGTTGTATGACGTGGGTCCATAGATTTTCAAAGAAATATTTCTTTATTACATGATCTATTAAAAGATTAGAAGTTATAGTTATGTGGGTAATACATTATATCATATGTCATTGTACATGGAGCAACTAGAAATCAGTCTACTACCATAGACTGAAATGGAGTACAACCCTATTACAAGGCCTATGGTACCAAGTATAACATCTAGTTTAATCACAGTAATATTCATTGGCTTGTAGAAATATTCTTCTAGAAAGCAAATAAAAGAGCTTTATTACACTTTGAATTTGAAATTCTTGTTAAAGGATCAAGTGGTGGCTGCAATGAACAACTCAAACTGGGTGATCTCAAAACAAAATAATTTAGTATTTCCAAGACAAAATAACATGACTGATGTATCTCTTAATTCCATGAAAACAAAACAATTTGATGTATTGAAATGATGTTAGCAGATTAGTAAAGAGGATCACATTAAGTGATGTTATGGTCGTACCATTGTATCCGTTGACGCTTCGAGCGAAGAGACTCAGCAACACCAAGAACATCGAGTGCCCTCCAAGCATTGGTCATCCGAGTCAATGTAGTCCTTGTGGTGTGTAGAGAGTCTTCTTGCTTTAACATCAGGCTCTTCAAACCAACTTTGCACAATGTCATCACAAATGTAAAAAATCAACAAGACACAAATTTAGTAGTAAATATGACCAAAATAAGAACTAGTTCAAACAATTTTCACAATCCTTCTTTTCAAATCAACATTCTAATCTCCTTAGCATTATGATTAAATGTCACTATTCTTCCCAAGTCAGCGAACTTACCTCCACCTTAGCATCAAAAGTGTAATTGCATAAAAGGAATGTCAGTATCATGCCAATAGGTCTCCTACGATTAATGCGCGGGAACCTAGTATATAGACCATTTTTCTCTTCGCTTAGCTACCTAGGGCTTATTTCCCTTTCCAAATATCAATAATTCTTTTCCAAGAAAATATAAAATAAGAATAATATTTTACTATATTCTAAAAGGTGAAGATGTTGAAATCATACCACAAAGTGAAAGGAAATCAAATATCTTTCCTCAAACCACCAAATATATAAAGAAAACAATAATAATTATAAAAATAAAACTAGATCTATCGATCTATGCATGAAATAAGTCAAGGGACTAAAAAAACTAACCAAAACAAACCCAAAATTTCAAACTTGGCAAAATCCTCTAAACAAGCAGTAAACAAAACGCTAAAATTTTCTAAGATATCAGAGCTAGACATCAATGCAATTTCATGTACTTGAATAAGCCCATTGTTACTTAGCGTTAGACTTCTTAAATTAGTTATTTATTATTTAATGCTAGGACACTATCTATGTTAAAAGAAATAGCTCCCAACTTCATCAAATCCGACTTCATTTCCCATCAAAGATCAAATCCAAAGGACACTAAATCGTTACTCTAGGATGGTGCTAAAGTTGGATACATAAAATAACAAAAGATAAAGATATGATAAAAAATAGACCTGCAAGATTGTATTGGTCAAGTGTGACAGGGACACCAATAACTGAGATTAGAGAGATTTATAGAATGTGGTAGTTACTAGTGTATGTCTATTGTGCGATTAGTGGTATGGTGGAGAGACCTACCAAGAAGGGACATTGGTCTCCGGAAAGTATAATAGGGAGATCCATAGAGCATTTATGTAAAAGGAAGATGAGAAGTGTTGTCTTCAAGTTAGGTTATGTTATGGTAGAATTTTGTTGGTGATAAGTGGTAACAAAACACTTACATTGATGGGTAAAAAGTAAATTCAGGGCATGAGTTGTACTGACTCATGTTCTCTCATTCGTTAATGGTCCTAAGGACATGTGGGGACCCGAACAACTTAGTACCTTAAGGACTTGAAAGCATGGTTGACAAATGACTGACAAGACTATACAGAATAATATTGGTCTCATGTCAATAGGTCTCCTATGATGAATGCGTAGAAACCTAGTACATAAACCATTTTTTTCTTCACTTAACTAGCCATGGCTCATTTCCCTTTCCAAATATCAATAATTATTTTCCAAGAAAATATAAAATAAGCATATTAGTCTACAAAGTCATGCCATAAAGTGGAAGGAAATAAAAACAACTTTTTTCAAACCACAAAATATATAAATAAAACAATAATAACTATAAAACTAAATCTATGAATCTAAGCATGAAGTAAGAACTAAAATAATTTAAGGGACTAACATAATATTTGACCAAAACAAAACTCAAAACTCAATAAAATGCCCCAAACACAAGCAACATATAAACCATTAAAATTTTCCAAGATCTCAGAGTTAGATATCAAGGTAGTTTCATGTACTTGAATGAGCCCATTGATGCTTTGCGTTAGTATTGTTAAATTAGTTATTTATCATTTAATAATAGTCAGACACTATCTATGTGAAAAGAAATAGGTCCAAACCTCATCAAATCCAGCTTTATTTCATGTCACAGATAAGAAACAAACAATGTAATGATTAAATATGAAACATAAATCTTAAAATAAAACGCATCAAAGTAATGTCGTTGTAATGTTACAATGAAAAATACAAATATAAAAACTATTTTTACCTGAATTTGACATATGGTAATCTTACATGATCAATGGAACTACATACCAAAATAAGAGTCCTAGGGTATTTCAATTTCCCAGTTCTCATCTTGGTCCACATTTTCTAAATTGTGAACATGATCTTCTCTAAATGAACTGTCATTATGAGCCTCCAAAACATTATGTTTTATATCAAGTTCATTAGATAAATTTGTTATATTGTTTTCTCCCCTTCGATCACAATTTGATAGCCAAAGAGTTAATGCTCTTGCATATGGAAAATTGTCAATTTTATACTTTGTCACATATAATCTTAAACATGTATCCACATGTTTATCAAGCTTGTTCCTCAACTTTGACTTCAAGAATGATAATTCACTAAACATTCTCTCATCCTCCACTGATCGCAAAATCATGGTTTGACACAAATCTGCTAATTTGAAATATTCTAATATGTTTTCTTGCAGGTATTGGCTAGCACTTAAAGTAGTCCATAATCTTGTTATAGCACCATTTTCATTAGGATTCTCCAAAAAAGGATATTGCTTCCACATTTTTTCAACAAATCGTCCACCTTGTTGATATAATTTTGATGAATCTAAAATACATTTAACTTGTTCTCTATGTATCGAGACTTTCTTGCAAAAATGGTCTACTAAACATTTTAATCTTTTTTGAAAATCAGCTTTTAAAGTTCTTGGACATTGACAATTGTTCCAATATTGAGGGTATACCACACACATGGCCTCCAACAATTCATCTCAAGGAAATCGTTCTCTTATCTCTAATGATAGTGATCTTGCAATTTCTATCAAATTTTGTCTCACTGAAATCACAATATTATCTAATTGGCCTCTTCACATGGGGCATTTTTTGGTGATTTGTCTCGTCTTACTAATATAATGAAAGGGAACCATATACCCACGCACTGCGATACATGGTATCCCTTTTTCATCAAACGTCAAATTTTTTTCAGTATTTTCTATATTGATGATATTAGCCCAACTTTTAGACTCTGGACCAGTAAAAGAGTCTGGCATCATATACAAATTATCCAATGCAAGACATGTTGATTTTCTTGCATTTGTATATTCCACAATATACATTGTTTGATTCTGAGACATTTTCACGAGGACATTCATTTCATGTATCATAGGAAGAATTCCAGCCAATGTCAATAATGTCTCTATATTAGTTAGTCGAGAAAGAAGATCTTGAGCTTTGTCTACATTGTAGCAATTTTCATACATCAACCCAACCAAAGATTTGAACTCACTAAATAGTCTTTGAGTTGGTCCATTTCATGAGATGTATCTTGTATCAACATCTTTCAGTAGTTTTTTTTCATCTGTAACACCATCTGCAAATTGTTGAAACTCTAAATATATTTGGGACTATGAGAAAAATATGCTTGAGTCTCACGTACAAAATATTCAACTTTTGAAACCGATGGAAACTTGCCTACTATTTTAAATGCAAGATTCATCATATGAGCCATACAATGAATAGTAAGCATATATGGTGAAGTTGATAGTTGTAGCCTAACAAAAAGGCTATTCACTTGTCCTTGCATTATTGATTCTCCATCTGCTCCAACACATACCAATTTTTTTGCAATCATTAAATGATCGATACCACTTTCCTTCATACCATTAAGAACAAGTTCATAAATGTTTTCAGTTATAGAAGCCTCTCTCATCTTTTTAATCCCAAGTAGATAGGAAATCCTAATATGGTCATTAAACATGTAAATGCTCATGAAAATCCATGAAGTATTATCTATAGCCATAACCTCATCCAAATACAATGCCAAAAACCTAGCATTTGCAATCTTCTCTTTCAAATAATCATTTTCTACTTGAACTAGATATCTTGCCCATTCCCAACAATTGGTTACAGACCAATGAGAAGATGGAAAGTTTGACACTTGAAGAAAAGATAGAAATTTAAAGTGATCTGGATAATCTGTCATAGGGCGACCTTTAGATAATATGTGAAATGCAATGCTCGATTGTATCGTCTTGGATAACAAACTTATTTCCATCATCTTTTCAAATATAGATATGATGGTTCCTCCACGTGCCTCAAGTTTCCTCTTAATTATTAAATATTTTTTATATTATTCTGCATATCAATATGTCGGCATTCCTTAGAAGATTTCCGTTTAACAATATATTTCTCTTTACCATGTACACTTTTATTTTCATACACCTTTCCTACATGCTTTTGTATTGTATCTAGCTTCATCTGAAATTTCACTACCTTTCGAGTTTTCCAACTACACGCATTACATCTAACTTGTCAAAAAACCACGTTCTCATTTGTAGGAGGTATTTCTTCAATAAATGGAAAACTTGAGACCCAATTTTCTTGGAATCGTCTCCCTATGATCCACTCGCCTTTTTTCCTTTTCCACAAATGGATTGTGTCACCTTCCAAAGAAAAATCTTTAACATTTTGATTACCAAATTTTGTTGAAACTGCATTTATTTCACCCTGATCACTTGAGGAACCTATTAGTTCATCCATCATATGGATATCAAATGCATTTCCACAAGAGTTAACCTCTCTCTCAGTAACAAATTGTTCAAAGGAGCTTGAATCATGAAGAGAATGTGTATTTTTGGATAGAGCCTTTTGAAAGTATGATAATACATCCATTTTCCTTGATGGTTTCTTCCCACGATTATCTTTTGACATCTCACTGAATATTCCACAAGTAAAATTTCAAATCGTCTACAAATATGCATCAACAGTTTCCAAGAGTTGAGATATCCTTCATATAAATTCACTTGTTCATAGAAAATAGAATTGTACTTTGAAAAAGAATTGTTGAGTCAACATTGAAAGAACATATATCAAAAATTGAATTTTGAGGAAAAATGGAATTTCACAAAAATTATTTAACAATGATAATGGGAAAATATTATTTTTTAAGACATATAATATAACAATTCATTTGTATAAATTGAAGCAACATCATCCTTGCAGGTCTATCTTAGTCCTTTTGGTTTACTAGTTTGGCTTGGGTCGATATCCATGCTAGATATCTATCGATGGGCTTTCAATCATTCCCATTCCATGTAGTCAATTTTTTGGACAAATTCTATTAGAAAAATTAGTGTCTCTTTGAATTATGTGCAGAAAATAGAATATTAATCCTTATGGATTTGAATGTAGGTATGATCTAGCATGAAATCCGTTGTTATATGAGTAAATTTCATATGGAATTGTTGTAGAATTCCCTTGTTGTTTTACATTTGTATAGCCATTTATCATGCTAAGAAGTGGGTGAATCAATGAAATTTGTGTGTTAAATGGCAATTATATGTGAGCATTTGTAATTCCATCTGCATTTTGCATTAGAATTTTAATGAATGTTGTTAAACAACCACAAATCTGTTCATAACTGGGAATCCTTACTAGGTTTGGATCTTAAGGAAATTCTTGAGATAAGGTGAAGTGGATATCTAGTTACCACTGTGGGAGCAAGGTTGGGTGCACCATTTGGGAGTACAAAGTTGAAAATTTCATCTCCCAAGAGTACAAAAGAAAATCTAGATTCTAGACATATAACAGCCATAAGAAAAACCTTAATTATTGTAGTTGATAATTAGAATAGTGTAACATCAAACATATCAGTCACCGACTCACCAGTATGAAGTTGGTGTAAATCAAAGGGTATACCACTTGAGTCCCAAGATTCTCAGTGTAACACTCACACCCCCCACACCCTTTAACCCCTTGTAAACCCCCCCACCCCACAACCTCAGAAGGTGGTTTTTTTAATTTTATTTTTGTTCTTTACATTAATAATACATCATACTTCTAATTTGGTTAGGCGATATGGTATTTGTTTTTAGGTCATTTCCACACATGATAGTTGATCCTATTATATCTTCATTTAGAAAAGCCTATAGACCTTTATATTTGCCTACATGTTAGTCAATTTCCCCTCAAAGGGAACAACCTTCTTACCTTAATGTTCTCTAACCCCTTCAGCTAAATTGTTATTGGAAATTCTAAATACTACAATGCAATGAGATGACTGATGACCATATGGTGCTAATCCATGCAAATCTTTGGAGGAATGTTTCTAGTGAAAGGATTTAGCTATCCACATAATTGTGATTGAGGTGTATTTCTAAGGCATGTATAGCTAGAAGACTTAATCATTCTTATATTAACGAGAGTTGGAGTTCAAATTCAAATGACAAGAGCTAGAGCTAAGAATATAAAGCCATAGTGGAAAGCCAAGAGCCAGATTTGAGAGGTACAGTGGGAGCTTGCCTAGTAGAGACCTAGGGTCAAGGGCCAACAACCAAGAGCAATGAACCACCAAGTCTTTCAAATTATTAATATTTTGTATTATCAATTGCTTGTGGTGATTATTATTTTCATTTGGAACAACATTGTATACAAGATGAACAAGTAGCACAAATCAAAGGGTAATATATGAGTTATTCTTCAAGAGAACAATAAATGGAGCTAAGAATAAAGAGATAGAGCCAAATAAAAAAGTTGAAAATACAGAGCCAAAGCTAACAAAAAATGGCAATCCATGAATAACTTCAAATGATTGAGTTTTTATTTGACCAAATCCTCCTAGAATGAGACGGATCTATAATGGATTTAGACCATATCCTTTGAATGGGTAAGTATAAAGGAAATTGGAAAAATATGTTCATTGTGCATGTGGGAAGGAAAGAAGGGAGAGGAAAATTAATCAAATAAAAATTTAGCCACCTCAGTGCCACCTTAAGCCATAATAGCATCCCAGTAAGTACCAACTCACCACCAGGATAGGAAATGGAGGCACTACGGACCGGTAAAATTCGTTGAGTAACAAATAATTAGAGAAACATGGATTTCAATTGTCATAGCATTGAATTGTTGATGTGATTTGTAAGGGGAGATGGACAAAGATAAATTATAGAGAACTGCATGAAGTGAAAGGTGGATAAATAAAGGAAGATATGAGGTTCTCCAAAAAGCTATTGTCACTTGGAGGAGCAATAAGGAATATAGAGCAAAGAAGATGAGAAGAAATAATATATGTAAACATTTTAGAAAAAGCCATAATGTCTTTACTTCAAACTCTATTGAAATAAATATTTCATAGAGGATATCTCTTTTTTATTTTGACAACTATTAATGACACAAAAAAAGAGGCATAGTACTCTTCTATTAATGATGTATTTTCCTTCCAAGGATTGTCCGGGGTTTATTATGTTTGTGTGGAATTCCTTTATTTTTGAATGTTTGGAGAAACTAATTGTTTAGTGCATGTCAAAGGCTGTAATTCTTACTATTCTTGTAAATAATAATATTGTAACTTGTAAATGGAGTTTGTTTCTTACTAGTAAAAGGACTAGAGAACACACTCTTTAGGTATAGGAAGATAACCTTGGTACTAAAGGTTGCATATGCAGAGTAAGAGAACAACAATAATTTATAGAACACACAATGGGATTCGTTATAACTCATGGCCCAACACTGAGAGGGACATAATTTCATAATGAGTGAACTCTCAAGCATGATAACCATGCTATGTAGCACAAATTTTCCAACAATGTCAAGGCCTCCCAAAAAAAAACAGATTCCTTAGACAGTGCCTTGCACCTATTGAAGATTTGTTGAAGCCCATGTAATTAGCTCAATTAGTTCATGAAAAGGGTTCAAGACTGAGGTATTTCCATACCTATTCATTATGGAAGATTTATTGGTCTCACTGGTAAAGTCAAATGTAACATCCTTTAAAGGGGATTATAATGAAGCTTGAATAATATCACATGAAGTCTCAACGTCTCTCAACCAACATACAACAATCCATTACAATGTCCTTACTATTCAAACAATCAGGTTTGATGTAACTACACAAGTTAATACAACATAGGCAACATAGTGCAACTGGGTCATTTCTTAACAATAAATTGCTAGAGATAAAAATTTGTGGTACTGTTAAACACCAGCGATTTCATACACTCAATGTGGAACCATTAAAACTAGAAATAGTTTAAATGCAACATATTTTTTGTTTTCTCATCCTCACTATGGGTCCCCTTCTAATCATATTCACATAATATAACCATGCAGATCAATGAAAAGGAATCTAAAGATGGGAACAAAGGCCTAGATTGTGATCTTGCCAAAACTAAGGAATCTAGTGAGAATGGTGGTAGGAATGCGAGGTAGAAATTTAAGGGGTTTTGAATTTTAGGGGTTATCTGTCTAGTGTACTTTGCCCTATTCAAAGGATGATAGATAAAGCAAGTCATTATGTACGATCTATCATAAATTTTTAGCTTAAAGCTCTAATCAAACAAGTATGTAAGCCAATTACTAATAGACAAGAATTGTTGTTCTATAATAAGGAGCGGTAGATATGTCGAGCCAAGGCAAAGTACTAATATAAAAGAATTGTCGTCCGATCAACATGGTGAACATCTCTGACCATATAGGAGGGGAATGGTAAGGACTAAATGTCAAACTCATTCCTATTCCTCCACTATGACCCAAAGAGAATGAGGGGCAATGCACAAAATAAGAAACAAGAAATGAAATCCAAGAATGATCCTTTGGGCATGTCCCGAATCGGTGAAGGTCCTCCGAGGACCAAAGCAAATAAACTATCCATGATGATAGAATTCAAAATCATAAAATTAAGATCAAATATTGAACTCAGAAGTATAATACAAATTTCCACTTTTCAGAAGGCAAAGAATATCGAAAATCGAGTAAATCAGATCACCAAATTAGGAAAATAGAATGCTACCATCATAAATCAAATTTCTATATCACTAAAGAATATATGGAAAGGATAAGAACTCATTTCATGTACCTCAAGTTCTAATTCCAAGGTCCTAGTCGTAGCTTGAATTAGGCCTCCCTTATAAAAGAAGGAGGCGGTCTTCATGTGATGCTCCCAGGGGCTTAAAATTTGCATGTAGGTGAAAGGAGGATTCATCAAGGAGAGAAGAGAAGCTCGAGGGTTCGACTATACTGTTCTATTCTTGAGTGACTTTCTTGGCTTACGATCTCTCTCTAGGTAGGTCTCCGGCACTGCTTGAAAGGAGTCACCAATTCAAAAATCAGAAATGGAGGATTCACAAACTGAGGAATCCGAAACTATCAAATTTATACACCCTTTCCGTTGGTGAAAACCAGATTTGAAAACCAGGAGCCATTCATCGAATTGTCATTGCCCTCCATTTGAAAACCAAAAAATCAGGGCAATTGGGACCAAATCCAACCTCCCAAACCAAAAAATGGGCAATTGCAAAGGAATTTAACATTGTAAAGCAAAAAATCGGGTCATTGTAAGGGAATATAACCTCCCAAAATAGGTGAATCAAGCCAAATGATTCTTTGCATAGTTTATCCACCCCTTTTCTTTGGGCTAAAATGAAAAAAAAATAAAATAAAATAAAAGTTGGGCTTACTATATGAAATGGGTGTTTTATAAAAATTTCGCCCCTCTAAAATGCAAAACCCCTTAAATTTCTCCCTTGGGCAAAAAATCGGCCCTAAAATTTACCATGGTATTGACTTAAGCTTTTGTAAATTTCAGTTTTTACATGTAATTCATGTAAATAATTTGGAAATGTAAATATTGATTGGCTAAGAGAAGTGAACATGGATTTTGAGGCTTAAGAGGAGGAGTCACTTGTGAACCCAAGCCATTGCATTTATTTCACCACCTATCTCCCTCAGGAATTTATGGCATTGTTGGTGCAAGAAATGAATGGGAGTTTGTATTGCCTAAGTGTTGGATGAGCCATACAATCTCGTTTTCATAGATCGTGTTGGGCATGATCAACATGCAAGAGAAGGATAGGGAAAGAAGTCCTGACAAGGGAGATGGATGAAAAAAAAAGAGTTCACTTCAGCAGGAACAAGCAGATGTGTAGTAGAGGAAATGCATGGTAGTGTGCAATGCAAGAGAGCACAAATCTCGAGTTGGGGCAGTGGATGTAGATCTACCAAGGAGAATAACTTCCCGCCTATGTTATGTTCTAGGGATGGTATTCCTGATGTTTTCGAAGGCCTTTGTTTGTGTCTGTTAATTCAATTTGATAATGAGAGTTCAGTAGAGTCAAATAATCCAGTTCTTTCCTTAGGACTAATAAACCACTAGGGTGCTTGTTGAAAATTAGTTTATAAACCACTATTAATCTAAGACACTCAATTGCTTGCTAAAAGGAGCTAATAAGCCACCCAGTTCTTACCTTGGGGATGATAAACCACTTGTGTGCTTGCTCAATAGGTTGATAAACCACCTGGGTAGTGGGCTCTTGACTTGCAATACTAGCTTAGAGAGCCATATGAGAAACCACTGATGTGATGGTTTCATCCTCTTGGAACTAAATGGCATCTCATTGAGCCTTGGGTAAATTCCTAGTGATTGGTTCTATTAGGGTAGAGGTCACTATGGTGTTTACTGCTGGAGGTAGTTGATAAACCATCTGGACAGCGGACCCTTATCCCTATTGTTATGTGAATTGAATTTAGTTTGAAACGAGAGCAAATGTGGTGCTTACTACTAGAGGTAGTTGATAAACCACCTGGACAGTGGGATTCTCTTCCTATCTAATTTGTTAACTTGTATTGATGTGGATGCCCTTGAAAACTTCAAGATAATAAGCCTAAGTGTTTACTTGTATACTTGCATAGTTGGTCTATGGGTGGGTGTGGAGTTGAAGTCCCTCTCAGTGTTTAGTCACTTGAAGATAACAAGCCTAAGTGTTTACTTATATACTTATTGCACTTGAATATTGAATATTGTTGCTAAATAACAACGAGTGTATCAACATTGTTAATTAAGGAATGTGTGTTCTTGTATGTGTTTGTAATGAGATGTGTTGCATGATTCTTCTCTAGATGTGAAGGGCTTGTGGCTTCTTGTATATGCTAAGATACTTCCTGATTTGCATCGTTATTTGCATGGCTATTGTTGATTATTTAATCACCTAGTTTAACTACTATGGTATGTGGAAAATTCCATTGTTGAAATGTTATATTCACTAGAAGATCGCTATGCTTGATAATTACAGAGATTTATTGTTAAAAGGACATTATGTGGCTTATTATAAGTTAACATGGATCCCTGTGTATAACTAATTGTTGTTTTCTTATTTTTGGAGTAATGCTTGAAATAACGCATTTATGCATGAATATACTAATAGGCATGATGGATTTTTTCAAGACCTATTTGGATAGGTTTGGTGTTGTTGTAGTCGGAATTATAGAGTATAATATTTATGGTTTTGGCTTTGGTATGATGCTTGAGAGGAAGACAGGTTTATATCTTTATAAAAGTATTTTGTTATGACCAACACTTGAAGGTCATTGTGTTGAAGTATGAATGTGAATTCTAGTAATCGTGCATGTTTTGGGGAGAAACAAGCTCACATGTGAACCTTGGCCTATTCCCTGATATGCTTGAAGAAAACCCAAAAATTCGTAAACGTGCATGTTTGTCATTTGCGCGCAGTGTGAAGCATGACCATGATACATCCGCATAATGCTTATCTTATGCTTTTAGTCTTTTCTTTTCTATGGATATTTTTAAACTTGGAGCGTGTTGGTCTTCACTATTATATCTTTCTTGTCTGTTGGTTTACCCATTTATCATTCTTGTAGACCACACCTTCACCAACATGGGTCAACCAATGTGCCAATGGTTGGATTGGAAATATCACTTCCTGTGAGCCATCCCATGCACCGTTTAGTCTAGGCGTAGAGTAATGTCTTCTTTCTTATTTTTCTTTGTTGCATTCTTTCTTTGTTTACTTTTTTTGCGTTGCTTTATTGCTTTGATTTCATTTACTTCTGTCCTTTGCTTTCTTTTTGTTTTCTTGTTTCCACCCATAGGTTTTTTTTTTCATGAAACCGTGTATGGCTCTCAAGACAAGCAAGGTAAAGTACAAGAGGACTTGTACAACTATCAACACTTGGTTATCTGTTGTCCTCTCTCTTTATGAAATAGCATTTTGTCTTCAGTCGATGATACCCTGATGGAAAATATGTTTTGTTGAGAGTGATTCTAGGTGAAAACACAACGCTTGCACTTTTAACTAGTATTGTCTACTCTAATCGGCTCTTTTGGGTTAACCCTTGTCATCTCAGTCGAGTAGAGTAAGGTGAGTGGGAAAACCTTAAAAAGTATTGTCATAAGTATATATAAAATACTTCTCTAAAGGGACAACCTCTTCTCCTCTCAATAAGTCGAGATCCCTCTTCCGCATCTAAAATAAATAAGTGCCTATGTACAGTTCTTTAAAAAATGAAAAATAAATAAGGGGAAAGAAGAGAAAGGCTTCATGCATAGAGAGGTGATGGAAGTAAATCTGTCGGGGTATTGACTAGGCTCTTTGGTAGGGAAGTGATGCTTGTGTCCCTACGTGACTCTGTTGGGGTACTGTCTAGGCTTGCTTGCAACGAAGCAACACCAAATATGAAAATAAGACTCTGGCATCTTTATTGCTTTTGTACCAATATACCTCTCATCCCCAATTGAAACAAATGACTTGACTTGGCTTGGAATGTGTGCTAACCAACCAAAAAAATGGTAAGGGACTATATATTTAACTCAAGCTTAGTGTTGAAGCCATGACGATCGAAGAATCGAACAATACTTCTGGAGGTGTTAGAATCGCTTTTCAAGATAAAGGTCCATACAGAGAGCTGGAGTTCTATCAGTGTGTCACCAATGTTGTAGCAACTACAACCACCCTAAAAAAAAATTCCTTCGCTTCATTTTGGAGCCTCCCTCCTCGAAATCATCACAGCTATCCTGCACTAATTAGGTACTTTTGCTTATTTGATTTCATTTTTCGTTTAACAACTTGTGTTCAACTCACCTGTCCCGTTGGTCAACCACAAGCACACCTAGCACTTGGTTCACATCCAGTCAATCAACTGTTGAGAAAAACTACGTGAACCTAGAGGGAAGCTTTTCTTCCCCTAAGGAATTATGTAGAGCAGCCCAGTAATTTCCCTGCACTCAGGAATTGTGCAGAGCAGCCCAAGAGCTGCCCTGCACTCAGAAATTGCGCAGAGCAGGCCAACCAACCTTGCTCTGGAAACTGCACAGATTAGGCCAACCGATAATTCTCTCCAAAAATTCATAGTTCTAGCCAGCTACATGGCCATATAGAAATGCATAGAACTGGCCCAGCTACAGTGCTCTCCAGAGATGCGTAGAGAAGCCTAGGCCAACTGCATTGTTCTTTGGAATTGCACAGAACTGGCTGGCTGCATTGCTCCCTGGAAATGTGCAGAGCAGCCCAACATCACTTCTCTGGAAAATTATGCAGAGCTGGCTAGTCAGCCAAGATCTCTCAGTCTAGAAACATCGCAAAAGGTTTCCCTCGGTGTTGTCTGTTGCATGTGCCATCAAGTTGCTCGATTCCCTCCAGAATTGCCCAATCCTTCTTTGCATGTTGGTCAACTTTTCCTGAAAAATAAAAAGAAAAAAGTGAACAAGCATCCCTAGATTTTAGGGATATATTTTTAGCAACAGGAGTTACTTGCAAAACTATTTTTAGAAACTCCCCGCCAAGTGTGACTTTTTCCTAGATTGTGGCATGCACGTCATAAACCCTAATTTCGCCAAATCTATTTAAACAATGCCTCAAATATCATTCTTCACACTTGATCTTGGAGCTCTGGCATTTCTGAGGCATTTAAGAACCTTCGGCATAGTCGGTGTAGATTTTCTGGGTAAGTTTTTCCTTTCATGCCTTTTGCCACTTTTTTTGTTGCTTTTTAGTTTTCGGCTTGTATGAGCGTTGTTTCCTTGGTTTTATTGAATGACCACTCATGTTTCAATGTAATTTAGCTTTTAGAAGTGTTGTTTCAATTTTTTCATTAACTTTCCTTAGTGTCACTCATAACACTGTTTGTGCACTCACATTCGTCATTTCGGTGACTCGCTTCATGAGCTTCTTGGTTTTTTCATCTAACTGATTTTCGCACTTGCTTGATCACATACATGTCTATTTCACTCAGATATGCACCAAATTAACACACACATTCATTCCTACATGTTTTCAGGTTTCCATTGGACATATCCGAGCTGACCTGGCCCATATCTTGTCTTTTCCAGCATGCTTTGTGCATTCTTGGCAGTTAAGGCTCTACCTTGCCTCCAAAAATTGTGCAGAGGCTACCCAAAATATCCCCATATTGTGTTATGCACAATCCTGGGAGGCAGTGCCCAGTCTTGGGAGGCAATGCACAGTTCCAACCAACAACCCTGCCTAATTTTTCTGCGCATTGCACAGTTTTAGTTAGCAGTCAACCTCACTGGATTGCACATTGCACAATTCCAGCCAACAATCAACCTCACTAGTAGATGGGACCATGAAATGCACAGTTCCAGCTAACAGTCTCCTAGCTTCCCGAAGTTAGTGCTACACAATCTTGCCCAACAGTCACCAGTTGGTTGTCGGAATGTTTCTCGAGTTGTTTGATTTTTTTAGCTGACATCGTCTCGCCATGAATGTCTTCTCTGTCTCTAGGTACCATAGGTTTTTGAGCAGATTCTCAACAGTACAGTTATCATGGCCTCCAAGAGATTTGGATCAAAAGACACAGTTGAAAGCAGTACTAGAGTCGTGGTTGAACAAGGGTCTATGAGCTTTCTTATGTACACAGACACACACCTGTTCATTAAAAAGGACATCAAGATCACATGGTAAGACATTAATACTACTTTCTCAGGAAACTTCGAGGAGAATTTAGAGGATTGACAAGTCTATGTGAACATCCATCAGTCAAGATTATACAAGGTTGCATGCAAGTATCCTGTGTTCCCTTGTGCATATGTGATCCACTAGATTGTCTCACACACTGATCTTGGGACAATTATATTGAGCAGTGTTAGTGGAGCAAGGCTTGCTTACTTTAGGACTGAGGATTATCATGCTATATATCATTTTCCATTTCCAATGAGTAGGATGGATGCACCATTCTACACTCCTAACGACAACACAAACACAAGAGACATCTTGAAGCATTCGGTAAAGGAGCAAAAAAAGTTCAGGACGACACCCAGCTAGATATACAGGACTAAGACACTTAGGAAGGCCTACTAGTTCTTAGTCATCTTCACATGCCGCTTGTATGGCCAAGGGAGTACAAAGGCCTTCCCACAAAGTTGGGTTGCTATGTTGGATCAATTGGAAAGTGAAGGAAAACCATTCAACTGGTTTGACATGTTGGCTCTCAAGTTGAAAGTGCATCTATCCAATGCTCGGGGCCTGCCCAAGGATCAACAAGCAAGATTATTCATGTCTACCTACTTTCTCGATGAAATTTGTGTCCGTCAACAGTTTCCTAGCATGAGTTTGGCATGGACACCTTCATAGAGTGTTGTGAACGTATATTCCAAGTTGCTCTCAAATTGCAACTACCGAGGAGTCATGGCTAGAATATCTGACCATTTCATTGCCCCTCTATACATGATGATATTTGAACAAGATCCACCCTGCATGTCCCAGGAAGAAATGGAGGTGTTACTGAACATTGCAGATTGGTATGCCTCACCCGAGAGCACCTTCATTAGGATGTACAACGCGGAGAAATCTCTGCATGTGTTGTTGAGGTTTTCCACAAACAAGTTGGTCAGTAGGAGATTGCATACCACATCTCGACAGGGTTATCAGCTAGATTGAATGGAAAGAAGAAGGCACCATGGCCCACATTTCCTGTGCCAATTAGGTTATACGTGATCGGGAGTTTGAAAGAAGCAGATGTCGAGGTGGTAGACTTCAATAATTTTAAGTTTGGCACCAGGAGTTTCAACCCATACGCCCCACATTGTTTATGCAGGGACCAATATGCGAGAGTGTACTATCCTCGGATCCATGGGGTGTGTCATTGTCCAGAGGAAGACACATGGATATATTGTTATAACTCCTCTAAGCTCAATGTATTGGTCAGCATTGTTGAGGAGTAGCTAGCAGCACTCAAGGTAGCAACACCACAGGGAACCATAAGAACAACAACAACAAGAAAAAAACTTGTGCAATACAAAGGAAAGAGGAAGATTGCCGAAAGCAAAAAGATAGAGCAAAGCTACAAGTTTAAGGAAGACACACTTGTGGAAAAGGTAGATTTGGAGATATATGTGAAGAGAATAGTGCAAAGAAAGAGAGAGAAGAGAAGACTAGAATATGTAGAAAGGATGTTGCAGGAAGTCTAGCAGAAGCTCAAATAAGAATAAGAGTTGCACATAAGAGAGAAGGAGGCACGCAGTGAGCATGAATAGGAATAGGGATAGGAATAATAGGAATTACAAGGCACACAAATAGTGCAAACTGCACCGATACAGGTTGAAGACTCTGAACCAGGAGAAGATGAGGAACAGGGTGAGCAGCTGCAGGAACAGGAATTTTCTTTGTAGGAGGAACAAATAGTAGAAGAAATGGACATGGAGATGGAGCAGCCGAAACAGGATCAAGATACCGACCTCATGCTAAAAGCTACCGAGGTCACTCCACAGGCTTCACCAGCTCAAACAACAGAAAAATCCTCGAGTGAACAAGGTGATACCATTCTCCTTGAGGATCATTCAGGAACAGATGTGTACAACATAGACTTTGATGAGTCACAACACAGATTTGTACAAGCACGTAGAGCAAGCACCTCATATGAGCATGCATCACCTGCGCACTTTGAATAACAAGTGATTGTGTCAGATGTACAATGACACTCAGCCGCCTTGGTTGATGCTACAAAGGCCTATGCTGAAGCCACGAGCTCGAGTGTTAAGTTCTTGATAACAGAAAATGAGTGCATGGCTAGGGAGTTGGAAGTAGCCAGGAAGAAAGAAGAAAAATCGAAAAGATCTGCCATAGTAGAGATTAATATGGCCATACTTGCTGAAGTATCAACTCTTGAGATAGTCACACGGAAATTGTATGGCAAGTTCGTCACCATGCATAAGTCAGTTGTCCATCTACATGGTCATCAGTAGCACTGCACCAAGATAACGCGAACACTCACAGATATACATTCCACAGTTGATCATGTACATACATGGACAATGAGGTACAAGGAAGCCCCGCTTCACTTGCACAAGATGATGAAGTCACAGGTAGAGTTGGACAAAGCACACATCCAGAGTCTAATCCAGGCCTATGAGGAACTCCTACCGCTCATCACCAATGTGGATGCTTCATATGCACGGTTGTACAAGAGTTTGGATGTCGTGGTGAGAAAGTATGACACCTCATCGATTGGTACACTCACAGAGGCCAAAGAGAAGAACCAAGTCAGACTAGATCTCAATGCGTAATTTGATCAGTTGATGCTCACAACCACTGGCGCAGATTTGCAAATTGGTGCAGATAACATACGGATGTATGTCGTTGGTCTAGGCTTACAAGATGAGTTGGACTGAGGTTCCAAATCAGTATACCCAGAATCAATGGAGTCAAGAGTTCATTTCTAGAATGACATCATCAAAGAGTACACGAACACTATTGTGTACTACCAAGCATGGCATCAGTTCGTCACCGAGGATCATGGAGAGGAGGTCATCAGTTCGTCACCGAGGATCATGGAGAGGAGGTTGATGAGTTGGTATTTCCATAGCTGTCTGATTCTTTGTGTTGTCTTGTCTAGCTAACTCAAGCCAATTTTTTCCCACATTGGTATATGTGAAAAATGTATCATTTTTGTAAACATGATGTAAAGTGAAGTTCCAAGTGTCATTAGTGGAATACAAACAATCATATGTAATGTAAAGAGTTATGTAATGAATTTGAAGAGTAATGAGAGTTGTCCAAGAGTCACAAAGGGGAATGTCAAGGGTCACACCACCCTTTGTTATAAATAGAACATCATAACTCATAGAACGGGATTTTGTGAGCCAAGCTTTTGTTAGGCATTGCTAGAGAGGGCTTGGAGAGTATTGTGACGAGCCTTGGCTTCTCCAAAGTGCAGAGCAAGCACATTTCTTTGGAGGAGAAGGCAGTGTTGACTATAATGTTCCAATATTTGGGCTAGTGGTTGTCATGGTTGTATGTATGGATGGAACTTTCACTTTATATAATATAGCAAAGCCAACACGTTTCATGCATATGTTGTTATTGTAGTTCGACTATTCTGGTTACTTTAGCAATGTATGCATTTTTACTTACGCATTGATGTATGGACTATTTCTTATGTGATTTTATGAATCTTATTGAAGTGTGATGTTGGTTTAACTCATCACTTTGGATTGCCAACTATTATGCTTTCCAGCTTGTGATGTCATTCAACTTGTGTGTTCCTTTCAGGCTGCGTACTATTACAGGCTTCTAAGGGATACACTTCTTTTCCCCTTTCGTGTGTAAGAACCTCCCCATGCATCTCTCTTGACTCGTTGCAAGGTCACATACTTGCTTCTAACAAGGATATCTTTCTTACCTCTATGCGCTAGCGCCATCAAGGCATAACTTTACTACCCATTATTGGGACTCCTACTCCAAATGGTCTAAGGTCTAGTTGGGACTTATTACTAGGGAGATCCCCTGACATGTCGACGGTTCCAACACCATCAACACAATCATCAACCCAAACATGGTTGTAACAACTCTCATATCTCAAGAAAAATTGACATCAACATATGCATGACATAACCCATGAGTCTCTCTCTTTATTAGGACTAATATGCTAACATCCAAATGATGAAACAACATGGTACAAGGCACCACATAAGAGTACGTGGCTAAAAATGATGATGTACAATATAATACCTATGGTTGTTACATCAGGCTCAAAACTCTCCATGCATGGTTGAATCAATGATATCCTTCTATGCATGGTTGTACAAACTTTTCAACCAACTTGTCAGTGAATACCAAATGCATATATATGGTTGAAAACTGCATTTTTTCACTCATGAAAAGACATATGGGGTTGCTTCAAATACATGAGTGAAAGAAAAGTGAAAATGACAATCAAGCCATGAAACTTTATACCATGCATAGCCCCCCCTGAGATTAATATACCTCCAATAGGTAGGCTAATCATGTGGACATGAATGTGCATTATGCTCATTGGCATATCAATATGTTGTTGCTACAACTTATACATATATGATGCTACTTCTACTCCATGGCAAATTTTAGGGCGAAATTTAAGGGGTTTTTCATTTTAGAGGGGCGAAATTTTTATAAAACACCCATTTCATATATTTAGCCCAACTTTTACTTAAAAAATAATTATCTTTTTCATTTTAGCCAAAAAAAAAGGGGCAGATAAACTATGAAAAGACTCATTTGACCCAATTCGCCTAGTTTAGGAGGTTATATTGCATTACAATCGCCCAGTTTTCTACTTTCTAATGTTAAATTTGATTGCAATCGCCCATTTTTTGGTTTGGGATGTTGTATTTGGTCCCAATCACCCTGATTTCTTCTGTGAACGACTCCCTGTTTTCAAATTTGGTTTTCATCGATGTCAAAGGTGTAAATAAATAAAACTATAAATAAAGTGGATGTATGGTAAATAAATAAAACCTCTTTTTCTACTTACTCCAAAAGTATGGTAAATAAATAAAAATATAAATAAACTAGAGGTATTCTAAATAAATAAAACCTCTTTATATATTTAGTCCATAACCCTCTTTCTATTTAAGAAGGCTAAAAAGAGAGGGTTTATTTAAGTGAATCCTATGGGCCAAATACCATATTTATAAAAGAGGTATGGTAAATTAATAAAAATATAAATAAACGAGAGGTATGGTAAATAAATAAAATATTTTTTAATATTTACTCCTTAAGTCACCTTATATTTATGAACACTCAAAAAACGTGTTATATTTAGGTGAAGCATATGAGCAAAATACCATGGTCCGAATATTATTAATACCATGAAAAAAAACATTATTAACCCTAATATTAGTATTAATAAAAAATAAAGATGGCACATGGTATTGACCCATGGTATTCACGTGGAATGTAGCTTATTTAAAGGGGGGAATTAAACCGGGATAGATCCATCTTTACTTTGGATCTACTAAGCATCGAGAGGGATCAAATATCGTGATATGCAAACTAGCATAAAGTGAAAAAAATATTTGATCCCTCTAGGGGCTTGTAGATCAAGAGTAAAAATGGATCTTGTAATTTAATGTCACTTAAACATTTTAACTCAGATAAAATAAAAATCAATTATTAATCCTATTAATTTTTATAAATTACTAATAGTAGTTTTTAAGCTCTAGGTTTATGATAATCCATGGTATTGACCCATGGTAGTACCATGGTATTCATGTGAGCATAGACTATTTAAAGGGGAAATTTTATTAACTTAGATCCATATTAATTATGGGTCTACAAGTGTTGAGAGGGATAAATAGATTTCATCCATATAAGAATTTGGTCAATAAATAGATTTCATCCATATAAGAGTTTGGTCGATGTGGAGTTAAGATGCATATAGGTTGGTTTTTATGATAATGAAGATATTAAATAGACTTAGGAAATTACATTGTAAAAACCATCTTAAGGTGAATGGTTAAAGCTACGTTTAGTCACTTCACAAAATTTAGTAAAAATACCAATATCTCCATTAATATTGGTTTTTCTGATTTAACAACAACAACAACAAAAATTTAAAACAGTGAAATCTTATCACTCTTTCTGCATCACCCTCACAGAAGAGAGATAGTCGCTGCCTAGATTTCCCACCATTTTTAAAACATTCTCAATATGATATCTTCATGAAAAAGTTAAGGTACTGATGTTGGATTAGTTGTTTGAAAAATATGCTGATTTGTACAACTTTTCATCTTCTCTGTTATTCTTAGTTTGTGGTAATGATCTGTAGGGGTTGGGCCACTACACTATATTGTCCTAAAAGGCGGGGATTGTGCACAAAAAAGGAAATTAATCCACATGTTACAACGTTGTTAAAAAATGCAAGACTTATGAAGGTAGTGAATTATGCTAATAAGCAATTTAGATTGGGAGAGACGTAATAATTTTATATTTAAATTGAGATTTCAATTAAAATAATAATAAATCTACATTTTATATTTATATATTGAATGGGAAGGCTCTGAGATGGTCATTTTCCATTAGATCCCTTCAGGCCTTTGGATAACTATTCTTTCTTTATTATATAGTGGATTGCTACTTGTTGGCGTGTTGGGGTAAACAAATTTATTTATTTATTTATTTATTTATTTATTTTATTTTTTATTTTTTTTCGTAGTTGGAGTCTATAGAATAAGAAAGAAATTTGATTTGGTAGATGAAGATTCCATCTTAGCAACTCTGTCACAAGGAAATTTTGTATATTTTGTTGTTGCTCAATACAAAATCAAGCAATTTTTTTTTAAACTCAACATTGGTTGCATTTAGGAGCAAAGAGTTGTCTCCATGTCTTCTTCACGCAAGAAAGTTTTATGGTCCAACGATCCTGCCATATTACTGTTGACAGCTAGCTTGCGGGACAAGGCTATCTTTGATGATGAAGTAGTAGTAGTATCTTGGTGGTGGGGAAGATTTGGAAAGTTAAATCTTCAATGAAATCCATGATTTTTATGTAGTTGGCCCTAACGAATAATGTTTTGACGTGAGAGGTTCTACAAAATAGGGCAAGGTAGGATCCTAGAATTTGTACTCTACGCAAATGTGAAGGGGAAACAATAGACCATGTGTTGGTGTTCATTTGTATTTTTTCTCACGAGGTATGGGGTGTTATTCTCCCCTTATTTGAGGATAGGGTACTTGGAAGGAGGCTTCTTTGTTGGACTGTTTGATGATAGAGCACTCAAATAACATAGATCATGTTAGCGCTCAAATCCACCTTAGGCTGAAATAAGGCAAGACTCAAGGCCACATCAAACCACGCTCAGCCTCGTAGCTATCCCTACGAGGACAGGAGAGGGCTCTCTCCGGGTCACACTCGGCAAAAGATAATCGAAAAAGGCTCGAGATGACCGAATTGATGACTGATTTTAGGCTAGGTATTAAGTAAAAAGAGTTTAGGATTGATTTTTTAGGATTGATTTTTTATGATTTTGTTGAAATCAAGGGAAAGGCAATTTTGAGTGTGGGGATGAGGCACAGTTTTTGCAGAGGTCCACTTGGGGCAAGATAGGCAATTGTTTTGATGCCTTAAAGCAGGTGATATGGATAGATCAGACCGGTGAGAGGCTAAGGAGAGCAAGGGGTCTCAAGGATTCTCCTTAAACTGAAGAAAACATAGAATATTAAACAAATTTAAAGGCAGAGCATATCAATTTCATGGATTCTACCTTAACACTTCATTTGCTTAATAAGAGGAAGATTCAAGAGAGATGATGATGCACATACACAACTTACAAGTACTGAGAGAAACACACCATAAAGACATAAAGCCACATGGATCCCAAGTAGTGCTGCAAAACCCTGGTTTTTCCTTTGCCAAAATGCTGATAAAATATGTACAATATAGTCTCAAGCTATCCAAGAGTCCAACCCAAATGATAAGAAAATACATAATATAGGAGCTAAAAACATTCCCTTGCCTCTAGGGGTCGAGCTCATCATTCTAGGAGCTGTTTCAACCAATTCTAAACTAAGCACTACAATCTAGGCAGTCAAAACACCTTGCCTCTATAAGCTAGGAAACCATTTCATTCATTACATTTTTACTATTTTATGAATGAATCTTCTAGAATAGGTAAATAAGTTTCACGACAACATAAAAATCCAATAATTACATCAAGGAGGGTGAAAAATCCCATCACAAGTCAAAACTAGTCAAAACTGGGCGAATTTATGAGCTAAACAGTGAAAATTTGGCCAAAAAGCCATGTGCGCCGCGCGCCTGAGCCCTATGCGCCGCGTGCCTTTGCAGCTACTTTTGGGGCACTTCCTGTCATCCAAATTGAGCTCAAGTGGGCTTGTTAGAAAGGTCTGGATGTCTAGTTTCCAACATAATTGGAATTTTTTAATTTGGTCTCCATTTGACCCTCCAAAAGTGAATTCTCCCAGAAGTACTACCTGCTGATGCAAAAAGTGGCAGAAAGGTGATTTTCATGATGTTTTTTGAGCTTTTGATCACCCAAAACTTGATGAAATGACTTGGCAATTTCTGAACATGTGTATTTCATCATGACAAATCGAAAAATGTAAGCCACCTGTGATTTGGACCTCTCCATTTTGTGGGTCGTGTGCTGAGCGCGACGCATAGAATCCAAAAACCTGTTTTGCAAGCCAAAAATTTTGAAATGACAAAATTTTCTCCAAATGTGCTCAAAACTGGAGTGAAGACCCTCCATCATGTATCATGCTCAAATAGTGAAGCCTCGGCCAAAACTCGAAGCGGATCAGGCCTTTTCTTTTGTTTTAGCGCTTTGCTCAAACGCCTCTTGAGGACCTTCATTCTCGCTTTGCAAATATGCATGCGAGCCCAATAGTGAGTCTTCATGTGGCGAAGCATGTCCTTGTCCCTGTTTGCTTTTGCCAACAGCTTTTCCAAGTGAGTGTTAGCCCGGATGAGCATCGATTCCCGATCAATAGGTGTCAAATCACCGGGTCTCCTACGAGCCAATTCCCGGTCTTCATGAATCTTACGCAGCTCATAAAGTTCATGCTCATCCTCCAACTGCTTGTTGCACTGCTCTAAGTAGTTGATCACCCATTTAGCCATCTGCAATTTCTTTTGTAGCGACTCATTCTCGGCCTTTTGTTCTCGGATAATCTCCTTAAGCTCTGAGCTGGGCGAAAGAGCCTCAACATCAATGATACCGGTATCCTGAACTCCTGAAGGACCCTCATCAACCATGGGTCTCTTGCCCCTATCCTGACTCTGTACCTGTGCTGTAGATGGAAACGAGACCCCTTCCACATGATGTGGAGATAATACTCGCTCTGGTGATGATGTCAACGAGACCCCTTCCACCCCGTGTGGGGAAAGTACTCGTCGTGCAGCTGCAAATAAGGCCCTGGGGCATTTCTGATATGTCACATATGCTGGAGCATCAACATGCTCGGTCTCATGAATGTCGAACTGCTGTGAAGGCCCTCTCTCATCATGGACGATCTCTGGAGGAGGCTGTAGCGCTGAAAAGAAATCACGGGAGATGAAATCCTCCCAAGCAATACCTTGATGTGCCAACTAATGCATCACTATGACTTTGATCAATGCATAGTGATATATACTCCTGTGCTGATGTGCCAGGGGCTTCCTCTGTACTAAGGGTATCATCCTCTCTATGTTTTAGCACATGAAAAACGGAATGCTCATCATACGTACCCGTGAGAAATGCATCAACAAACGTACATGGTATGTATAGAGACGTGAAAATCTGCCCTCACAGCTGAAATATCGAATGATGAGTTTCATCAATGGTGCAAACTCATCTTTCAGGTATTTGAAACGAAAGGCTGCGCTCAAGTGTCTGATATATGCGGGCTTGACATATGGCTCATAATAATATCGGTCTAGCATCTGGCATTTACTCCATTCCTCCCCCACATTTGGTTCCGGTTGCCTGAGAAATAGTGTCGGGTGACAAAGTGAAATCCACTCCGGCAAGGTTCACATGACCATCCTGTAAGTTAAGGACAAATAGACGGACCAGTTCCCGATGATGCTGGGTTTGTGAGATCATATCACAATATTGGTAACATGCTTGGCGCCGAAAACAATCCATGGCAAGCGGGCAAGCTTGCAATTGAGCCAAAGAGGTAGGCTCCTCCCTAACATGATGTCCACTCTTGCCACCCCTGTGATATCTTTGTGGCACATTGACCTCCGGTGTAGAGTCACTTTCATATTCCTGCTCATATTCGGACTCGGTGTCTGACATGTTCTCTAAAAACAAGGTGGCCGGAATATATATATTTGCTGATATAAAACTGTGTGCCAAAAGTTGATTGTTGAATTTTTGTCTCTTTATGAAAATGCTGTAACCAAGGGGACATAAATGATGGGAATTGTTAGGAAAAGGGAAGCAAGGGAAAATGGAACAATGGAAATAAAATGAGGATATTAGGGAAGGGACAGGGGGGATAGAAATATTTTAGGGTTTTGAAACAAAGTAGGGATTATATGGTTATAGGAGAATGATTGGGAATGTAAGAGAGGAAGGTGTGGTGTTGTGGGAATTTATTTGGGAAAATATTTAGGGAAAATAGGAAATGTGAAACAAGGGATATTAAGCCTTGGCAACAATCATTTGTTAAAACCCTACAACAAACTTTGGACTTGAATCATTACAGCAATTTATAAACATGGAGGGTTTTCTTTTCGCTTGATTTTTCATGACAAAGAGAGGGTAATTTCTTCATATATACCACATATACACCATCCAAAACTGAAACAAAGTGATGATTTGCAGGCCTACCTAAGAATTTGGGCGTGAAGGAAGGTGATTTGAGTGGTTCCTTGATGAATTTATAGTCCCAAACCCTGTGCGCCGCGCGCTTTACCCAACGTGTCGCACGCTCTGTGTGCGCCGTGCATTTGTTAATCTGCACATGAAAAAACCGCCTGATGCGCCGCGCGCTCTAAGTGTGCCGCGCGCCTATGCTGATGTGCCGCGCGCCTTTGGAACTGACCAGTAACGCACAAATTTTCCTCACACTTGCAAAATCACTCTCCAATGACACTCTTTGTTCTCAAAATGTGTAATGGGTTGGGAATGAGGAGAATTCACTTGATATAGCATCCATTTTGATTTTTGCTCAATGTAAACCCATTTTTCTTATGTTTGGTTGTTGACACTTTTTCAAAATTAATAGGCTCTGACCTTTTTGGTTTCCTTCATAAAATAGGTTGAAATGATGAGTTTCTCTTATAATTTTTTGCAGGTATAGCTCTGATATGTTTCAGCAAAGGAGACCAGGGTTGCACTTGAACATTTGAAGAACTGAAAATTTTGACAATTTTTACAAAAATAAGGTGGCGACTTGTCTTCAAAACAGAGTTTTGAAGAGAAGTCCTTATTCAGTTGTACAATGGTGACAATTATTGAAATGATGATTTATCAAAGGCATCCCTCTGGCCTGCTGGTCTTCTAAGACTTTTCAGGACTAAATTAACTCAAACCCTAGACCTAGACCTAAAAATTTAAAAAATGACTTGTGAAGCTTTATGTCTCATCCTAAACTAGTAGTGATATGCATGAGGGGAATGAATGACATAGACCACTCCATCAGAGTTATGGCATGCCTAACAAAATGCAACAGATGAAAACTGATGGGACACCTAAACTATGGAATGCAAAAAAGAGCTTTGATCTCTGATGGAGGGATAACTTAGACTGACTCTAACAGGACCTTTGTCACTTTTCCACTTGAGCATTGATCAAAGACTAGATGCTCAAGCTCCAATGATGTGATATAAGTGATATGTAATGGTCTTGCAAGTAACAACAACAAGAGTAACAACATATCAAAATTCATGTAGTGATTTGCATCCTTCAAGTATCTACAACAACCAAACATACCTTTTCTAAACCAATAGATAAGCAACCCAAAACTAGGTAAAGACTACTTAACAATCTAAATTATCACTTGAATAACATGGTTTATAAGTATTTCCATTTCTTAATCAAAACATGATAATGAATAGGGTATTTTCATAAAAAGAGTAACATAGAGTATTTAGGGTAGTCTCAAGTTGATAAAAGGGGATAACAAAAGGAACAATTTAAGGACTCAACACATTCAGTAAACACAAAGTGGAAAACCCTAACCATCAAGTAGTTGCATATATGAAGAGAAGATTATAAAGGGAGAAAGTAAAATTCATAAAATATTGATTGGGATTTCAACTAAAGATGAGTTTTCCTTTCCATAATATTTTGTAAATCAACCCACTCAACTTTCCTTATCATATCTTCTTCTACATTTTTCTTTCCATTAGGTCTCCATGTGTGCTCAACCATAAGAAGATATAGGTTTCATTGTCTTCTAATTCTTCCAAGCACTCCATATTGTATTTCAAGTATTGAGGAATAAGGTCCTTGCTTGTAATAAAAAAATGAAGTTTAATAATATTTTATCTAATTGTTATTTAAGAGAATGTTTCAATTTCAAATAATGTTAAACTTGTTACATTAGTATATTATTGTTAACTTCTCCCACAAAGAGCTATTCAAGTTTCATGTTGCAGGAATGCATGTGTGTGGTGAGGTATCAAAGGATTCTTGTGAAACTAAAGCTTTACAAACTCATTTGATTCTAATGTATGTGGTCCTTTAAATTTCTTTGAATACCTACCATTTTATTTTCTTTTACTATTTCATCTTGCAAAGTCATAGTTGATTCTAGATTCACATTATTTTAAAGAGGAATGAAAAATACTTATTGAAGATTGACCCCAATACATAAAATATGTATTATCATATTCATTCCATGTGTGTTAAATTACTAAATCTACTACATGAGAGATTTTTTGGGGATTTTTTGTTTAGCATTGATCCATCACATTCATATAAGACCATAATAATAATATTCCACATATAAAAAGAGTCATACCACCTTTGTAAATTTGGAGTGGGGATTTTGCCAAGTTCTTTAATATTTCTCTAGGAGTTTGAATCGTATCCTTCTAAAGAAAAGAAAGCAACAATGACATTCCGCAAGTTCACCAAGTGGAGGCCTCACACTTTGAATATAAGGGATTGTGAGGAGTTTTGAATCTACTAAGTTCTAACCAGTTCTTAGAACTCTCAATATCTAGACAAATTAGATGGAAAACAAAGGAGAGTGATTAAGTAAAGCAGTGTTAAGCTAAAATGGGGTGCAAGGTAAATCCTAAGATTTAATTCAATGAAATTAATCAAAACAATTGTTAGAATTTGTAGGTTGCTTGAAATGAATTACACGTGGTGTATATTTTTAAAGTAGATGAGATAGGATATTACAACATTCCCTCCTCGTGTAATCACCATTCCAAACATCAACATTAACAAAAGTATCAAATTAAAGTCTTCTGAGATGGGTTCATTTGGTAAAGAAGGGATTTCATTCCTTCTTGATCTTTGCTAGAGTCACATTGAAATGATTTGGTACTTGCTTTGTTCACTCTATCACCTAGCTTTGATGCATCTTAGAGTTATGGGTCTATCATACCTTTTGTACTAGTTTCTATAACATTGTGCCTCTAGTATATACGGTAGCCTCCATCTAGTATTTTTTCTACAATTGGTTATTTTAGTTTGAATCCCTCTATCATAGAGGATCACCATCATGTTAATTATTATGCTCTTTGTGAAATTGTGTATCTCTATTCAATATAGTAAAGGATTTCAAACAAAAGTAAGGATCTACATGTAGTAATTTCCCATTTAAATAATAGTATTTTTTCTCAACGTGTGTCTCAGTTAATAAGGAATGAAAATCTTAAGTAAGGATAGCCATTTAGGGTAATAAAATAAAAAAATCATAGCAAACTACAACATCCAGTACTAATAATTCTTGTTTCATTAAGGAGATCTCACTCTTCAAGTTCTCATAAATAGGTAAAAATTGGGGTTTTCATAGAAGCTATTGAGGTGGATGATACAATCAAACAAATCAAAGGAGGGATGGAATACATTAATGCAGTTCTTATAGTTTTAAAAGAAACCCCTTTGGGTCCACTAGAAGATAAAAACATCTTGAAAATCACGATGAAAAAATTGGTCTATTTAAAGCTCTAAAAACCCATAATTGGTTCCTTCAATGCTCCCTTTTCACTCACAGACACAACTTGTAGGCTCAATAACGATCCTACTAGTCTGATAGGGTGAACTAGAAGGCTAACAATGCATCAGTTGCACTGCAAAGGATAACTAGAGTGAAAATGTGAATGGGTAAGCTAAAATAAGGTAAAATTTGATCACTTTTAGTGGATAAGGATAAATGCCCATATATGTTCAAGAAAGTGCCATATTCAATGTGATTGCTCATTAGATATATATATAAAAGCATTGTCTTCATAGATCAATTTCTACATCCTACTTTAGAAGAAGTTGTTCTCTTCTAGTGGACCCAAGGGGATGAATTTTTAAGCTATACCAATAGCTTTGGAAATCAATGAACATATTGAAGAATCTAGGGAAAATTAAGTCAATGATATTCTTCTTGCCATGATAACTATTTTTGAAGTATTTTAACTTTTTCTTCTTAGCACAATCTTGACTTGTTATTACTAAAGTTTATCTTCTTAGTTCATCAAATAGCTACCAAAACAAAAGAGACAAGAACACAAGATGTTGGCTTTCTACCAGGGCTAAAACCTCTCACTCTTTGAGAGAGAAACCCACACAAAATTCTTCTTATAGAGATTCCGATTGATGAATACTAAGAACCTAGCCCTTGACCTATTATGCCACTCCAAGTCCAAGACACAAATCCTCTTCTTTTTCACTAATGAGATCATCATCATTGTTGCACCACTAAGGCCATCACTATTTCATCACCAAGATATTCATTATTGTTGCAACGTCATTGCTACATCTTCACTGAGGTCTTCATCAATGAGATCTCCATATTGAGATATGTATATGAGTGTTGCACTTAGATCCACTGAGATCGTGACTATCTTATCATAGTTGTACCTTCACTGAGACCATAACCTTCCATCAAGATCATGACTATATCTAGAAGTATGCTGAGACAAAGATATCTTCATCACAAATATATTGAGACTTATGACAAAATCTAGAAGTATGTCGAGACAGAGTGAGTTACTATAGGATCACCAAGATCCCTCTCACCACAATGATGCTTGGAGTGTGATTCTTGGAGTGTGACTGTCTAGAGAGAATGCCGAGAGTGTATCATTGAGATCCTCATCATCATAATTATGCCAAGAACGTGGTTTTGTGTGCTACTATGGGATCCCTGAGATCATCTTCATCACAGAGACTACGACTGTGTTTTCTTCCTACACTGAGATCTTCATTGAGACTGTGAATGTATTCTCCTTACATGAGAGCTTCATTTTCATAGTTATGTTGAGACTATTACCACCGAGAAGGAACCTTAAATTGTAATTACTTACTATAATCACCATAGAGATTTCAGAGGTATCCAAGATCTTGTACTCCAATGTACCCATTGAAAATTATGGAGGAATCCGAGTAACTATATTTTTTGTGGTGACCCTAGCTGCATATATATAGTGGTCTACCTCTACATTTGAGCTGACATGACAGAGTGAACGAATGTTTCTCCTTATTATTGTTTTTAATTCGATTTTTTAGGTCGACATGACAAAGAGGATTGCTATTGTCATTTGAAGGGCTTCTTTACATTGTTTATGGCTCAAATACATTTGATGCATGCCCAAATAGGGTTCTACATGACATTGACTTTTGACTTTTAAAGATAAATCCTAAGGCTCTCAATAGGAGACATCTATACATAAAAATTATTTCTCATGAAACCCATGAAGCAAGAATAATAATAAATTCATTTTCTTCTTTACAAAAAATCATAATTACAATGTCTTAATGAAGACTGAACCTAGTTACCCTTTCTTCAACACTCCCTCTTAAATAGGGAGGCATTCATAATGGTACTTGGTCATTCTCAATCTGAATAATTTCTCATAAGAAGAATCAGATTTGTAACCCATTTGTATAACATCATAGTAACCAACATTGTTTCCACAACAAGGCCTTGACTGACATCTCTATCTCTCATCATATCAAAGAACATTGTTGGTGAGACCAATGACTATATACACCTTCATCATTGTATCTCAAGGCGTATACCCACCCGAGTGTTCAGTGAGTATGACCTTCTAAGACTATTCTTATTTTGGGTTCCCAACCCTCAAAGAATATATGTCCTCTTTCCTACTCTTATCTTGGATTCCCTACACATCCTCAAAGAGCATCAGATGCCACATGATTACCCAATCCTCCATTATTTCTTCCCAAGTGAAGACAATAATGTTTTTTTTTATCTCTCCCTCTTAAGTAGGTAGGATATGCCCATTCCTATAAAGGAATGTACTCAAGTTCCCTCTGACCATGAACTTGCTTAAGCTCCCTCTCAATTAGGGAATTTTTAGAGCTCCCTCTTAACTAGGGACTCTGCTTTTCATCAGTATCTTATTCTTCATGGGTCCTTCAGCTGCTTGATCAACTTCTTTCCTTGGTGTCTGAAATTCAGTTGAGCTTCTTACTTGTAGGGCAACAACCATTGATCATTTTCCTTCTTAGTCCATCATGTCATTCCTTTCTTCATGGAAATTAGCCTTCTTGATACATATTTGGAACCTTCATCATATGGCTACTTATTCCTCCTCATGTTTCTTTTAGGAATTTTTATCTACCACATGATTGTTACTTGTACCTGTACATACAACTCTTGTTCTAGTAGCCCTGCATGAACTTATCCAGATATTATTCAAGAAATCATAACATTAAATCAAATAGTACCTTTAGAGATGGTTCTTCATCATGACATGTTCCTATAGGTATCAGCATCTTGCAAACATGTTGACACATGTCCCAAGGATATCCATCGTCAAGGGTCTTCATCTTTTTCGGACTTTCATCGGAGTCTTCATATCTTTTTGGGATATTTCATAGTCAAAGATTATTGGTATTTTGAATGTTGATTGCCTTCATCATGGTTTCATATCCCATGATCCCTTCCTTCCTCACACATTCCATTCCCAGGACATTTCAATCATAGTTTCTTAATTGTATTCAACCTCTTCATATTTCATATGAGGACATACTATGTTGATTTCATCTAGTGTGACTTTTATGCCTTCCTGCATCCTTTCAAAGGAGAAGATCATTTTTCTCTTGATCATGCTTCTTAATATAGAAGTAATGATCCATGTTACCTGCAACCATACAACATGACATTATAATATTAAACACAAGAATACATAACTCATTTTACCTTTAGGTCATCTAGGCTTCTTCCAATAGCTTCCTCGGTTGGAAAGACCTTCAATCCTTGATCTGCTTCATCATACCATTATCCCATGAGTTTCATAAGCTGGATTTACTGATGAAATTCTTGCTTCTTCTCTAGATTAGTGAACCCTCAGATGAGGACTCCATCAAAGAATCTTGAGGATCTTGCATATCCCCATCTGGTAGATGTTTTCCATTTTGTATGATGATCCTTGTCTTAGATGACTTCTTCCTTTCCTGCAATGTCCAACGAGGTTCCCAAGAGCTATATCCTTCATGTTTGACTACCATAGATTATGTCCTTCATGATTCCCATGGTGATGTCACGAGATCTTGTTTCTAATGCTTCCATGATGTCATGATGAATCCTATTATCATGGTCATATCTATGACACAAGATTTAGTATCTTATGATAGGATCCTTTTGTGAGGGATATGATATTAATCATAGTATAGATCTATTACTCCCTCTTTCCTTGGTCCTTTCCTTCCTCTTCCTCCATATTTCTGGTGATATGAGATTCTTTCTATAATATCTCCATAACATTGAATCTTAGCTATACTATTTTTTCTTGTTTGAGGACCAAACTTTCCTTTTCTTTCTACACATGTTCGATTCCTTTAACCTTCAACACGTTTTCCCTCAACTTGTCTTTTCTATCCAATGTAGAGACCACAAGTTGTTGAATGACATAACTTTCTTGTAATTTGTTACCTTTCTTATCTGTTAGTGTATTTTAGAACAATGATGATCATCTTCTTATCATTTCTCCTAGATCTCCCAATGGAGATCTTATGAAGATATTCATTCATTCTTTGATACCCTCAATTAGGTATAAGTGATATGACCTTTCTTCACTCCATTTTAGAGAGTATGTCTTCTAGTATTTTATATATCTCTTTTATGTCTCCTCTCTTGCTACATATGGATGAGAGGACCTTTGACTAATTTCATAAGAATCCTATGAGTATTTTGATGCATTCAAAAAATGCTTGACCTTCAGAGAATTTTCCATAGATACTAGTGACTTCTCTTCTGGGGACTATATCTATCATCCTTTCTTATGCAAGGAATTTTGATGACCCAACCGATTTATAGATCTCCTTGAAAGCACAAATTTATTTAACTAACCTTGATTATAAAATGAAGGATACTTACTTGAAAAGTGAAGATGAAATCTTCCAGTTGATAAATTTGATGATGGTTAAAGAAGATGTATTAGGAATTCTTCTTGGATGATATTCTTTCAAATGAGAGAGCCTTTCCTCAATAAAAAAGGTTTCTCCTTTTGATGAGGATGATATTCTACTTCTTCAAATGATCTTCTTCTACAACAAGGAGATGATCCTTGCTTGTTTTTATAACCTTGAAGATGACAATGCCTTCTCACATTCAATATGATTTTCCTTTTTTTGTAGTGTAAATCAGGATTGCTTCTAGGGTTTCAACCTTTTCCAAGATGATGTGATCTTCGTTTTTGAGGTCCTATGAGCTACCTTTGTTTGTAGACAACTTGATGAGGCTCATGGCGACCTTTTGATGATGACTATGGAGACAAAAGATATTGTTGTTATAGACTGCTTCTTTGATCTAGGGTTTTATTCTTTAATTTATATCTTGATCCTTTCATTTGATATGCTTCAACTTGTTTTGGTGCCTTTCTTGAAACTTGATCGTTGAAAGCCTCTGTTTGTTGCCCTTCCTTTGACTTCAACACCTTACCTCTGAAACCATGTTGAAGAATCTAGGGAAAATTAAGTTAATGAGTTTCTTTTTGCCATGATAATTATTTTTGAATTATTTTAACTTTTTATTCTTAGCACAATATTCACTAGTTATTAAAGTATGTATTCGTAGTTCATCAAATAACTACGAAAACAATATACAAGAACACAAGATGTTGGCTTTTTGGAAGGGGAAAAATCTCTTACCCTTTGAGAGGAAAACCCACACAAAATTCTTCTTATAGAGATTCCAATTGACGAATACTAAGACAATCAACCTTGAACTATTATGCCACTCCAAGACCAAGACACCAATCCTCTTCTTTTTCATTGATGAGATCATCATCATTGATGTGCCACTAAGGCCATCACTACTGCATCACCGAGATCTTCATTACTGCTGCAACATCATTGTTATACCTTCATCGATTTATTCATCAATAAGATATCCATTTTGAGATATGTATATGAGAGCTACACTTAGATCCACCGAGATCATGACTGTCTCAACATAGTTGTACCTTCACCAAGATCATAACCTTCCATCAAGATCATGACTATATCTATAAGTGTCCTAAGACAGAGATATCCTCATCACAAATATACCGATACTTATGACAACATCTAGAAGTAGGTTGAGACAAAGTGAGTTACTATAGGATCACCTAGATCCTTCTGACCACATAGATGCTTACAGTGCAACTATCTAGAGAGCATGTCGAGAGTGTATCATTGAGATCCTCATCATCAAAATTATGTCAAGAATGTGACTGTGTGTGCTACTATGGGATCCCTGAGATCATATTTATCACCGAGACTATGATTATGTTTTCTTCCTGCACTGAGATCTTCACCGAGATTGTGAATGTGTACTCCTTGCACTGAGAGATTCACTGTCACAATTATGCCCGTGACTATTACCACCGAGAAGTTTATAGTGCAATTACTTACTGTAATCACCACTGAGATTTTAGAGATATTAGAGATCTTGTACTCCACTATATCCATCAAAAATTATAGAAGAATATGAGTTATTGTCCTTTTTAATGTGACCCTAGCCGCATATATATAGTGGTCTACCTCTACATTTGAGCCGACATAACAGAGTGAACCGATGTGTCTCCTTATGACTGCTTTTAATTTGATTTTGCAGGTTGACATGATCAAGATGATTGTTCTTTTCATTTGGAGGGTTTCTTGTCATTTTTTATGACTCAAATACATTTGATACATGCCCAAGAAGGGTTCTTCATGACATTGGCCTTTTGACCATTAAAGATAAATCCCAAGGCTCTCAATATGAGCCATCTATACATAAAAATTAATGTTCATGAAACCCCTAAAGCAAGCATAATAATAAAGTCATTTTCTTGTTTGAAAAACATGTTATGAAACTAGCTCACAAAAATATAGAAAAGAAAGATCAAGGCCTTAGAAATCAGCCTCTTCAAGGGGGAAACCTCCTTTACATTATGCAAATGAACAATTCTTGGATGATACAAATGACAAGACCTCCTTTCTATATATAGGAGTCTAAAAGGTCATGATATAATCATAGGTAACATAACAATAATAATGTAAGGGCACAACAATAACAATAGTGGGCTTCTAATGATATAAACACCTTTTTTGGATGATGGAATGGTGTGGAATTGACTATTGGCTAGGGTTTTGCTTTAGGGTTTAATCGCTAGTCACCATGGGGGGGCGCAGAGGAGGGAGATCATATCCCTCCTACAGTCAAGTGGTTGTGGACAGAAGCAAGGGAGTTGGATTGCATCACTTCAAGAAATCAACAGAGGTGGTCACAAAGGAAAAGAATATAGAAAAAACGGAAACTATCAGACCTTGAGGATAGGAAGAGAATCATGAGGAAGCTAGTGAGGAGAAGAGGACAAAGGTTAGCAATCTGAAATTTGCTCCTCTGAGTGCATAAGGGGTTTGTAAACCCAATTCGACCACTATTCCTTGAGTCATTTTAAGTGACCTAGCGATGCAGGTACTAGAAACCAAAGGGGGAAATTGACCTTCACCTTGGGTCCAAGGGCTTCTCCACAGTGGTGTTCACAAGCTTAGACGATAAAGACAGAGTGTTTGAGGGAGGACCCTATTTTTACACTTTTGCAAGCCTTTATATGAGACCATGGGTAATGAACTTTGTCCTAGAATGAGAAACTTTCACCTTGGTGCTGGTATGGATAAGACTCTATTCCCTTCCTTTAGATTATTGGTTGTCAAAGTCTCTAGAGGCTATCGGCAACAAGCTAGGGAATTTTATAAATATCTTATATGCTACTCTAAGAGGCAAATACACTTCCTTTGCCCGGATATGTGTAGAAATGGACTTATTTGGGGAACTTCCTGATGCAATCATTTTAGAAGTGTATGATGAGGAATGGGTGGAGGCGGTGGACTATGAACACGTCCCATTTAGGTGTCATAAGTGTCATGAACATGAGCACCTCTACAGGGACTGCCCATTGAACAAGCTAGAGAGCAATACGAAAGCCACTACAAGCAAGGATCCCAAATGTTTTAATAAGGTTGGTGGTAAAGTAAAAGCAGGAAAGCGACACCAAAATAAAATTAATGAAGACGGACAACCGAGTCACAATAGTTTCAAGATCTTAGAAGAAGAATTCAAAAACAAAGGGACAAAATAGGAATCGTAGAATATCCCCACTGAGAAGGAAAGTGATACTAATATGAAGGATATATCAGAAAACATCAAACAAAAGGATGATATGCCGAGCATTATGGAGCTCAGTAGGGACCATGAGATGACCCCAAGTGAGGCTGGAATGGAAGACCATGAATTGCAACAGATCCTAGAGAAGGAGAATTTAGATCTAGGAATGTTTCTGGAGCAAGGAATCACCAAAGGGGAAGACTCTCTGCCAAAAGAGGAGTTTGACAAGGTTCAACAACTCTTCCTCTGGTGATCAAAAATGAAGTGTTATGGAGTCAAAAGAAACCATGATAGCCTGGAGTATATGGGAGTGAAAACGACAGAGGATACACTGATGCATTCTTCCAAGAACTCAAGTGGGAAAAGAGGAAGAAAAACACAGAATGAGCTGGATTTAAGAGATCTTTGGTTTGTATCTTTTGAATTAGTTACCGGAGAACCCACAGTATGAACATTTTTATGCCAACATTTCAAATCCCAACTGGGATCCATCATCAGGACTTATGAATGATGATAGAAGAAGAGATGCTTAGAAGGTAATAAATAATGATGTGAAAATATATTAATTAATTATTAATATTAATTAATATATTAATTAATAATTATATATTATATTAATCATTCACGCCGACCTCTGCTTATCAAGAAATGTTTTCACATCATTATTTATTACCTTCTAAGCAGCTCTTCTTCTATCATCATTCATAAGTCCTCATGATGGATCCCAGTTGGGATTTGAAACGTTGGCATAAAAATGTTCATACTATGGGTTCTCTGGTAACTTATTCAACAGAATGAGCTACTGACCAAATGTGGGAAACTTATGGTTAACTCAGTAAGATGAGGGATCTTACCAGTTACTCCTTTACAAACCATTTTGGATGAAGCTTACAACTTGGAACATTAGGGGTCTAGGAAGTAAAAGGAAACAAAGAACTCTTAGCAATAGAATGAAAGAAGAAAAATCAGATATGGTTTTTATTCAGGAAACAAAATGTTTGATGGACAAGATCAGAGAGATACACAAAAAATTGTTAATCAAATATGAGTGTCTAGAGGTTGAAGTGGATAACTCGGTGGGTGGGATTCTTACTCTATGGGATCCTCAAAAACTTGGAATCCTAGATGTTGAAGCTTCTAGGAGCTATCTATCATTGTTGATTCAACTTTTGGGTGATAAGGAGATCTACATGATCACTAACATCTATGGTCCTCAAAAACTAGAAGACAAACTTAAGATTCTAACCTCCCTTGAGAAGCTGAGAGAGAGATATCCTAATATGCCCTAGATTCTGGCTAGGGATTTCAATATGATTAGATCTCTTACAAAGAAAAAAGGTGGTACAAGAAAACTAGGTAGAGATTCCATTTCCTTCCAGAACTTCATGGATAACATGGGGTTAGTGGACACTGAAACAACAAATGGCACTTTTACTTGGAATAATAAGAGGGGAGGGGCTTCTCAAGCTGCCTCTAAACTAGATAGATTCATAATCTCATATGACCTCTTTGTCAAAGTCCTTGATATGTTAGCTTCAATCCTTCCCTTTGGAGGCTCGGACCACTGGTATGTCCAACTTGAAGCCACTTTCATGGGTACACCGAGGAATATACCTTTTAGGTTTGAAAATGTCTGGCTCTCACACCCTGACTTCACCAACAATATTGACAAATGGTGGGTATATATGCCTGTTCAAGGCACTAAAATGTTCAGGGTGTCGCAGAGACTTAAACACATCAAATCTAGGCTTAAAGATTGGAACAAAAAAGAGTTTGGTAATATTTTTAAAGCCAAAAGAGAAGTTGAGGAAAACCTTCAGGAGATTAATGAGATCATCATCCCAGAAGGTTTTACCGAGGAACAGAAAATTCAAGATGACTCTCTTCAAAACGAATGGGATGATCAATGCATGCAAGAGTATATTTTTTGGAGACAGAAATCGAGGGTGTAGTTGATTAGAGAAGGAGAAAGAAACACAAAGTTTTTTCATAGATCAACCTTGGGTCACAGATCTCATAACATAATTTCAAAACTTAAAGATTCTAAATGGAAAGAGTTCATCTCTCACAAAGAAATGGAATCTGTCCTAGTTCAACACTTCCTTAGCATAGCAGAGGAGCCTCTCATCGATAGATCTCGGTTCATTAACAAATTCACCAAGTTCATTCCTAATCTTGTAACCAGGGAAGACAAGCCAGTTTCTGAAGAGGACGTTAGTGAAGTTATCAATGAGATGCAAAATGGGAAAGCTCCTGGCCCTAATGGCTTCAATGTGGACTTCTTCAAAGCTTGCTGGAAAATAGTCAAATAAGATATCCTTGATGTTATGGAAGAATCTAAAAGATATAAAACTATTTTGAAGGCTCTTAATGCCTCTTTCATATCTTTGATTCCAAAGCAAGAAAAAGCTATGACACCAAATAGATTCAGACCCATAGCCTTATGTAATGTGGTGTACAAAATTATTTCCAAAGTGATCGCTAGCAGAATCAAGCCTCTTCTTCCTACTCTCATCTCATAGGAGTAAACTAGATTTGTGGAATGAAGACATATTCTTAACAACATCATACAAGCTGACGAGGTGGTACACTCTCTTAAGAGCAATAGGCAAGCTAGTAAGATCATGCAGTTTGACCTAGCAAAAGCATATGATAAGCTAAGTTGGTCTTACATGACGGCAGTGTTAAGAGCTTATGGCTTCTACCACAACTGGATAAGATGGCTTATGGCCCTTGTATCCATGGCTAGCTTCTCCATTATACCTAAAAACTCTCCTTCTAGAACCATTATGCCTTCTAGGGGTCTCAGACAAGGCGATCCGCTCTCCCCCTTCCTCTTTTTTCTCATGATGGAAGGGCTAGGCAGAGCGATCAAAATGGAAAATTCTAAAGGAAGAATCTAGGGTTTGAAACTTACTCCAAATGGTGCTTCTTCTACTCATCAACAATTTGTTGATGACACAATGCTGCAGGGCATTCCTACGATCAAGGAAGCCATAGCTATCAAAGAAATCCTGAATGACTTTGCATTGTCTGGTGGTATAGAGGTAAGCCTTAACAAATCAAAGGTGTTCTTTTTTAACACTAACATTGCTATTGAAAGGAACCTCGCCAAAATTTTTGGGTTTCAAAGGGATCAGTTACCTTCCAAGTACCTTGGAATGCCTCTTACTGAAAAACCTATGAGCAAGGGAGTGTGGGAGCCGGTAACTAATAAACTTCAGGACAAAGTCAAGAAATGGACATGCAGGTCTTTAAATTTGGTAGGGAATCTTGTGGTTACTAAGGCTATCCTATAGGCTATACCCATTTTCATGTTTTCAACTCTTTCTGCTCCTAAAGGAGTTATACAACAAATCAATAGTATTCAACAAGATTTTCTTTGGGGAAAAGGGGAAGAGAAAAAAACCTGGGATTTGGTAGCTTGGGACAAGCTCTGAAACCTAAGGCCCATGGTGGTTTGGGGCTTCATAACCCTGAAATCCTTGGCAGAGTTTTGGGAGCCAAACTTTGGTGGAGGTGGCTCAAGGAATCGACCACCCCTTGGGCCAAGCTTTAGAAGCAGAAATATGCAAATCATTGGCAGGAGAGGGATCATATTAGAATTTCAGGGCTCATCAAGGGCTCCCACATTGGGAACCTTTCTTGGGAGAATAGAGCCATTGTCTAGAAGCATAGTTTCTAAGAGATTTGAGCTGGGAACCTTGCACAGTTTTGGGAGGATAATTGGAAGTAGGAACCAAATGTGTTTAGGGAAGAACTAACTGCTCTAAAAAATGACACTGGAAACAAAGGTTTACTTATGGTAATTTAATTTTGGGATCACGTAAGGAACAATGGTAAATGGAGAATGTGGAAGGATCTTGGTTATAGTAAAGAGAGTCCTCTGGAGGCCCAGGCAGATTCTCTTGCTCTTGACTGGGAGCAGAGGAAGATTTTGGTGTCATCCTCATCTAACCAACTAAGATGGGGTAGAAACATCGAAGGCACCTTCAAACTCAAAGAAGCTAAATGCATGGCCCTAGGTTTCTATTATCCAAACCTTGTTCAGGTTTGGAATGACCTTTGGTAGATCTCACAATGGATGAAAATCAAGTTGTTTATGTGGTTGGTTCACCAAAAGAAATTTCTCACATGGGAGAGTCTTTTGAAAAGGGACTTTGTTGGCCCATCCAAATTCCATCTATGTGGCTTACAAGAGGAGACAATGGAACATTTACTAAACCTCTGCCCCTTCACCTCTACCTTGTGGGATTGGGCACCCTTAGTCTTCAAGAAAAATGATAGGGATAGACTTAGCATCACCAACACTTTGAAGAATTGGAGAAAAGACTTCTCAAGTAATGAAATCATTAACAAGGCTTAGACTTTGGTTCCAGGATTTATTATATGGGATTTCTGGAAAGAACAAAATAGCAGGATTTTCAAGAACAAAACAACCTCGACCTAGAACATCATTGTCCAAAATTTACGATAGCTCAAAGATACAATAGGAGCCCTTATGTGGAAAATTCCTGAGGAACCTCTTTTGCCCTAGAATGCTTACATACTACTATAGTTGGGTCTCCATTCTTTGGTTCCCCAAGGCACTGTCAAGGGTGTGAGCAAAACAACTACTGGTAAAGATATCTAGCAGCCTCCTCCTCATGGTTTTTTGAAAATCAATATAGACGGGGCCTTTAAGGGAAACCCAGGGATGGCTAGATTTGGCGGTGTCATAAGAGATGAGAAAGGGTGCATAAATGATATCTTTCACAGTCATTTGGGGACTACCACTAATAACATGGCAGAGCTCATGGCCTTAGAGCAGTGGCTAGAAATTCTGATGGAGTTAAATTTACACAATGCCATCATTGAAGTTGACTCTGAATTGGTCATTAATGCAGCCAAGAAAATGTCCAATGGAACGACGCCTGGAAAAATGTCAAAACATTGGAGGCTCTCGTAGCTCTTTTAGTGTATTCATTCCTTCTTGCGAACCCTGAGAACCATTAGCTTCATTCATGTGTGAAGAAAAGCCAATATGTCAGTTGATCGTCTAGCGAATGAAGGAGTGCTATGTAAGGAAAGCTATATTCAGTATGACTGGGATTCTATACCCTCTGGTAAATTGTGTGACAATTTTCAATGACATGTAGCCAAAGACATGATGTACTTCCAGACCATGAATAATGAGCAAGAGGAAGACAATGGTCTCTTTGGATCAAGGGTCTAATTTTGTTTTTGTGTGTAAGGTTTTGGGTTTTGTTGACCCTGTTGTTTGTTTATCATAAACGGGTCTATCTTTTGTTGGTCTTTACACTTGTAAAGACGTGTACCATATGTAATCTTTTTTTTTACAATTAGTTGAAGGCTCCACTCTTACTTGACCAAAAAAAAAAAAACCATAGTGGGCTTCTATTGGGCACAATAATAGCAATATGGGGACTACATAGGCATAACAATATAATAAGGGGGTTGCACTAATAACAATAATAATAGGGGTTGCTTCTAACGAAATTTCAATCTAATGCTCAGAGAGAAATTTATGACTATTTTCCCCAGGTCAGCTATTTCGGATGTAATTTGGGAGCCTACAGAAACCGTAAATGTCTTGGACTATATCTCCTAAACTATAGCGAAAAAATATCTGAAATTGAGGCCCGAGCTTCATTGCAATTTAGGCTCAAATGGGTTTTAATTTCAGAGTCTAAACCCTCGTAGAAAACAAATTATAGCGAAAATTCCACGATGACCTGTTTGAGATGGAATTCTGGAGCTTGCAAAAACCCTAACTTCCTCATATCATATATCCAAACATATAGTGATACAAGATCTAAAATTCGGACTCGCGCTTTAGAACGATTTCGTCTCAAATGGGTTTGTTTTAGGTTCTGAAACTTTGTAGAAAAAAATTTATATCAAAAATTCCATGATGACCTGTTTGGAGTAGCAAAAACCTAGATCCAAAGCTATGATACCAAATGTTATGGAAGCAGCTCACAAAAAGATAGAAAACAAAGTTCAACACCTTAGAAATCAGCCTCTTCAAGGGGGAAACCTCATTTATATTACACAAATGAACAATTCTTGGATGATACAAATGAAAAGACCTCCTTTCTATATATAGGAGTCTAAGGGGTCATAATATAATCAGAGCCAACATAACAACAATAATGTAAGGGCACAACAATAACAATAGTGGGCTTCTACGGGGCACAATAATAACAATATGGGAACTACATGGGCAGAATAATATAATAAGGGTGTTGCACTAATAACAATAAGGGGTTATGCTAGTAGTATAGGAACCTAACAAAACATTATAATTACAATGTCTTTATGAAGACTGAACCTAGTTACCCTTTCTTCAACACATATCAAGCAAGAAGCTCATAGTGGGCATATCTCTAATTAGTGATTAATATTTTTATTTTTGCAAAATAGTTTTCTATATATCCTAGTTTTTTAGAATCTATAGCTACAAATTTTATAGTTCACTGGAAAATATTGTAAGGACAAGTCAATTAATGAGTGTCTTATTAACACTTTTGGGAAATTTTGAATCCTAAATATTCAATTGTTTTCTTATATATATGTTTTATCATTTTGTATGATATGGTCACAACTTTATTTTAATACAATAATACTGATTTGAGTTTAAACAAAACATTACATTATCATACTATAACAACATATTCAATCTAAAAGTCACATATTCGTTTATTTTACCTTTTAAAAGACAAAGTTGATTCACATTATGGAAAAAGTATAGGTAAAATCATTCACTAGTTGGACACTACCTCAAGGGAAACTAATCCCTCCACTATCTTTATCCAAACACCAATTCATAACTTTGTATTGTCTATTAACTAGAAGTCGATAAGAAATTCTTCATGAACTAGCTACCCACGAATACTCATAATAACATGTAAACATAGAAAAGATAAATTTATAGTACTTGAGCCAAGGATTAGAAAGAGTGGGGCGAGAGCTGCTCCTCAATCTTAACATTCCAACAACTCATGTCAATCTTCTCTTGGTCCTAAGAAAATGTTGAAAGTTGATCCCACCCTCAAGTGAAATTCAGTTGGGTTTGGGTTCCATCTAACCGATCTTCCTTCTTTTGAGTGGTTTATTCTTTCAAATACATGATTGACTAAGATTTCATTCAAAATACCACCCTGCACATTGCTTCAAATTTAACCTCAAATATTCTGATATGTGTAAATTGTCTTCTTTCTCTTCCTTATCCTTCAACAAAGTTTGAACAATGAGGGGCTTTACTAACAAAGAGGTTTATGTAATTTTAAAAAAATTGGATTCCATTATAAGTGAATGAATGGAGTCAAATACACATCCTTCAACATCACCAAGAATATGGGCCTTAAAAGGGACTAGCCTTTTCTCCTACACCTCCTCCTACTTTTCCATTTCATGTTTATCGACTTTTGATCATTTTCTTTGTACTTTTTCTTAGCCTCTAACACATTAGTAGTGCCTTTGCAAGAATTAATGGGATGTCAAAGGGAGGAGTCTCTATCAATCATTGCATTATGCTTCCTCTTTCTCCCACCACCATCCTTGGACTGCACCATGATCCAACAGAATCCAGAAAGGCATAAAAATAAATTGCTCAAATCTAAAACAAACAAAAAAAACTAGCATCAAGTTGAATATCTCATCCCAAGGAATCCAACGACACAAATGTCGCCTCAATCTAAGTTCATATGAAAAAGTTATGACCGGTCAATGTTCCAATCCAACTTTCCATTGGATAAATTTTAGTTGGCTCCAAATAATTTTGGACCGTAGCCAAATTAGTGATCCCACCATAAATTGGGTGGTTGGGGGCTAGATTTGGCAGCAACCTAGATAAGTTTGGTGATGCGACTAAAGTTGTCATAATTTACAAACTTTGTGGTGTTTCCACTAAAGTTGGAAATGGTTTTTAAAATGTTTTAAAAATAATATGTAATGCTTGTTCTATATGCAAAATATATTTCGCAGGGTTTCAACATGCAACCCACCAAATCAAAACACCCTAAACATGACATGTTATCCAACCCGCTAGCTAGCAAGCTTTATAATATCCACCATGCCTATATTATTTAAACTTTTCCATTTAGCTCAAAGAGCCACAACCACAACCATGGGAGAGTGAAACAATGAGTAGAGGTTGAAAAAAATAGGAGAGCTAGGTGGAACCAGGCTATGCGAAACCCTATGGATGGATATTTGAAGAAGAATATGCCTAAGGTATATTCACTAGAATATTCTCAAGAGTATTCCAAAAATATTCTTTCTATTTTGGAATCTTGGATATTCTCTAGGGGTCCATATTTGACGGTGTTATAATGTGGTCAATTTTATACTCATTTTACTCAGTATTTTGCAAGGATTTCATTGGTGCAATTAAATTTGGGATTTGATAAGACAATTTGTAGGTCACTCCCAAAATTGAGGTATAATCATGTGTTTTTCCATTTACTTTCCTTTCATTTCGCTAAGATAATAACTAGTACAAAATGACTAATTAATTACTAAAAAAAAAACTAAAATTTGCGTATAAACAACCAGCTTTCAGTTGGTGACCAATAGTAGCTAATTTATAGTATCTTATAAGGCGACCAACTTTTAGTCATTTTTAGCTTATTCATTAATTGGTTTCCTCAATTTTACCATCTACTAATATATTTAGTCATTAATTGTCACAATTAATGACTAAATATACAACAAAATATATTGCTATATGAATTGTCAAGAAAACCAATTAATGACCAAATAAATATGAACAAAATGTTGGTCGTGTTATAAGATATTGTAAATTAGCTACTAATAGTCATATATATGAAAATTTTAGTCATCATTTAAAACAAATTAATGACCAAAGAAATATGACTAAATTTTAGTTGTGTTATAAGATACTATAAATTAGCTACTAATAGTCCTATATATGCAAAATCTAGTTATCATTTTAATAAAAATTTATCATTTGCACTAGTCATTTATCTTTTTTTGGTATTTTCATATTCATTATATAAACAACTGATTTAGTAGTTTTTGTTCATTTCATTTTATTTCAGTCATAATCATTATAAACAACTAATTTAGTCATATATTAATTTTATTTGTGTTCATCATTAATTAATATAAATTACTAATTTATTAGTTTTAGATTGATTTTATGTGTTTATTATTAATCAACATAAATTAATTACTATGATTTTGTGACTAAATTTAAAAGAAAATTTCATACAATGTGCATGTTTATCTAATATGATAATGTTACATATGTTAATTACAAGACTAAATAATATCAAGTGCAAATAAAAATAATTTCAACCATACAAATTTTATTGTATAAAATATCAAGTACTACAATATAAGTTTCCAATTTAATATTGGTTGGACTACAATTTACACATGAAATATTGTTTTATCATTTCAAAACATTATCACTTTGTTGCCAAAGAATTGGAAGTGAATTCACCAACTCTGAAGGCTTGACCATTCGTCTCTATGAGTGTGTCTTATGCAAGATATTGGCTATAAGGGTATCACTAGATAGATTCTCTTCTCTCTTTTATTTTTCATTTGTCACTCCAGTGTTATTGTTCTCCGTTTTCTTCAATTGCTGCTTCTTACCATCAATATTGAGTTCCTCTCCTGAAAATGAAAGAACATATAACGCAGAGTATAAGACATGAAAGACGATGAATACTTGAATATAAAATAAAGTAGACTTTAAAATATTTATGCAACATATACCTCAACATTCGATAATGGCTACTATGTAGCTAGATGATGTGGATGATCTGTATAAACAAAACAAAAAAAATGTCACCATAGAAAATAACACCTTAGGAACTTAGTATTCAACCTTCAACAAAACCTTAGGCATAATCATACCAACTAAGTTGCATGTTAAAAATATCACACAATAGATAACTTGTGAAAACAAATGGATTAAAAAAAAAAGATCAGTGTAAAAAGGATCCTTATTGGTTGTTCTAAAATAGCCATGTTCCTTAAATTTGGATATTCTTTTGCCCATAGTAAAATTTCCTCGCTATTTGACCTATGTTTTTAGGATCGCGAGATTGATCCAACATCATATTGGATTGTGGAGACAAAATGATTCAACTTTCTGAGATGAGTACCTCACTTGGTTGAATGAAGGTGCTAGCTACGAGTAGTGCCAAAACCTTGGCGAAGCAAAACACTAAGGCCTAAGAAAATATATCACCACTTTTCCATTAAAAGAAAAAATTTAAATCTCACAATGGCCTCTAGGAGTACATTTCGTTGGATGGATATCACACTGTGAGATATGATTGTCTAATACAATGAGAAGTGTACATATATTGTCACAATGCCCCTCACAGTTGTACCCTATAGTTATGTCCAACAATATTAATCATATTATACTATTTAATTATAAATTATGACTATTAGATAATTATTAGTTTTAATAATTAATCTCAAATTGTGTTTCTAGTATTTATGTATACATGAAAATATTCGGAAAAAAGGTACTTTTTGTGACTAGTTAATTTTGAGTGAATCTAAATACACAATAAATTATGGTGCCTCGATGTTTCTCTAGTGTTATCCACTCATTGTGCCAATTGTTTCCATGTCCTCTACTGATTTTGGTGAATTCCTCTTTGATGATGTCCAATGCCAATGGGTGGAAATTTATCATTGATGTTTTTCTTAGCCAAAGGGAATATCCACAAGTTGCGACCAAAACGTAGCCTCAAATATATTATTGGGGGGGAAATGCAGTAATTATATGACAAGCCAAGAAACACTGCATGCTAATCATCTTCCCTTTAATATTGATTAATAATTGTTTTGCATGATCATGTAATACTAAAGTGTCAAGTAGGGTCATTTAAAGTTAGTCATCCATCAATATCACCTTTGAGAGTGTTTAGTATTTAATACTTCCTATTACACACACAGTTGATCACCAACTTCAAGGATAGCAATATAAACACAACAAAAATGAAATTAAAAGAAATGTTAGGAAGTTAAGTGAGACTAATCTTGAGTCAATAAAATACCAAGCCCTTCACATTAGCAAGGAATTCTTAGGCACTAAAATAGAAAATCCTGCAATTTCATCATTCCCCCTTTCCTTAATTTCTTTAATTGAGAACATAACTTTCAGAAGAAAAAAAATCATTGAAAAGGGTCTCAAAATCCTAACAAATTTTTGAGTGATTGTCATATCAATTAAAAAGAAAGGAAATTGTTCGATATGCTTTTAACTTGAGAAATATTTTGAAGAATATGAAGCTTTCTCATCCCTTGCTCCTAATCAAATTGTAATCTGTGGGTTCCAATCAAGTAATCAATTTCCCTCCAAGATAGTTAAGAGATCACTTTGGAGAAGGACTTGTAGAAGCATTGGGATAGTAGAAATGGAATTAAATAGATGGAAATGGAAGCACTTTAGTAGGTCCTTAAAAATATTTGAACGCAACTGAAAATGATTTTATACTCCCTCCATACATTTTAAAATAGAAACCATTTAGTTGCATCTCATTTATTTTCCACCTTTCTGTGATATGTAATTCTTTGAGCAAGAATAGAGCATTCATAAATATTGTCATGAAAGAGGACTCTTCATAAACATAATAAGTTGGGCTCTATCAAATAAACAATTTCATGTAGTCATTAAATATTACATGGTACATTTCAGTGATTAAAATGACAACTTTATTCTTAATCTCATTACAACAAAAATAAATTCAACCCTAACTAGTTGGGATCTAACAAAGCAAGAATTCCATGTAGTAAAGTAAACTTACATGGTATATCCCATTTATTTGCAATGACAACTTTATTCTTGATCTTATTACAATATTGATAAATTCAAGAGTACATACATATTTCCATATTGAACACATTCTGAGATTTCATAGAAATATAATGATACAATTTGCCTGTAGGATTTCTCTCCATCACACAAATATATTTTCATAATAAATTTATAAATCCTACATTTTCATTCATCATCTCTGACATACCAATTCTTTACAATGGAATACTTTATCATTTCTCCCTCGGTGCAATAAAGATCCACTACTGCGGCATGGAGATGATTGGCGTCATAAAATGGTGCAGTGCATCCTTCAATATATGTCATGGAAATCCTCTCAGTTACAATAATAAGAGTCCTCTCAAAATGCATGGTCTCCATCTCATTCATCCTTAAATAAGTGGATATTTCCATGAGTGACAAAGTGTGCTTGGGGATTTAATAAAATTAACTATCACTAAAAAAAATAAAAATACAACGTAGCATAATAGTTATCAGTAGGAGGAACAACCCTACCAAGCTACTTCCTAACTACGTAAAGGTACTCTCAAATTACCTCTTATAAGGAATAGAAGATAACATCAACTATCTATGGAGTCTACCTATGGATGGTAGCAATGAAAACATTATCAAAAACAACATCTACAACAACTTTGGTCAATCTCTTCTTCTAGTCAAGGGCATGCCAACTTTTGAAAAGTATCAAGTAGGCCAAGGTCGACCTCATCCAGGCTCCTCTTCTTCTTCAACTCTCTCTGTTTAGGTTCAGAATAATAGGAAAGTGTTGGGTTGTGTTATATTCTTTCCATGACTAGCCCACCTAGTTAACCGGGGGTTAGAGGGGTGCAGGTCACAGTGTGTTTGAGGTGTACTCGTAACCCCACTTTATGAGGTCCGGGGCAGCAACCCAAGAAATTTTGGTTTTGGACCCTATGTTAGGTTGGGTGGACCCACCTATGGTTTTTTGCATGATTTTCATAGATGATTTTGGACGATATGGTTTTTGGTCCATGGTTTCAGACGTGATGGTTTTCAGTCCATGGTATTGGATGCTTCGGCATGTATAAATATGTATTATAACATTGAAAGGAATATAATGAAAAATCAAACTGGTAGTCTCGGTTTTGGGATCCAGGGGAAAATCTTTGTGTATATGTGTTTTATGTGCTATGCTCTCACATTGTTTATTTTATGTGTTTTAGAATTCATATGCAGGTAATTTATGTACAAGGTTAAAACCTACATTTGGTATCAGAGCAGTTTTGGCTTCAAGGGGATGCCTTTGTTACTGAGGGGTTTCACTCGGGCCTATGGTAGACCCTGTTCAATGCAAGATCTGCATGATCGATTCTAGTGGTGAAAGAAGATGGCAAGCAGTGGAAAGATAGAGATCGAGAAATTTAATGGTCAAAGTTTTGAGATGTGGAAAGTCAAGATGGAGGAGTTGGTGGATAAAGATCAGTGGACCACAATAGATCGAGGTACTAAACCAACAAGAGTATTCGATGAAGAATGGAAGAAGTTGGATCAGAAGGAAGAAATCACAATATGATTGTGTGTCTCATATTTAGTATTGTTAAATGTATCAGGGGAAGCTATAGCGAAGGCTTTGTGGGAGAAGTTAGGGACTTTGTACCAATCTAAGTCTCTGGTGAATAAATTGTTCTTGTGAAAAAAGTTAAATAACATGAGGATGAAAGATGGAGACTCGGTGATAGAGCATCTGAACACATTTAATATTGTGGTAAGTGAGTTAACATCTGTTAATATTAAAATTTCAAATGAAGATAAGTGCATCGGTTTGTTTTGTTCTCTACCAGATTCGTGGGATAATCTGGTTATTGCAATAGGTAGCAATGCAATTGCCTTGTAGTTTAATGAAATAGTCTCAACCTTGTTGACAAAGGAGATAAGACAAAAAAATATGGAGAGCCAAAATGTTGATGCCTTGTCTGTATGATAACGGTACCAAAATAGAAACAAAAATAAGTCATTGAGTGGGAGATCTAAATCTAAAGGGAGATCTAAATCTCCAAGAAAACCTGTAAAGGTGGTGTGCTGGAAATGCAAAAAGGAAGGCTAGTTCAAAGGGATTGTAAATCTAAAGCTCCTAACAAAGGAAATGGATCTGATGAGGCTCCTTTTGTAGAGGTGAAATCCACATCAGATGAAGGTGGGGATGTGTACTTGGCTTCTTCAAGTACACATGTAGATCATGAGGCATGGTTGATTGACTTAGGTGCACCCTTTCACTTCACTCCCCATAGAGAGTGGTTCCATGATTATGAGAAATATGATGGTGGTGATGTTTTCTTTGGTGGTGACAGGAAGGCTAGAAACGTTGGTAGCGAAAAAGTAAAGTTTAAGTTGCAAGGTGGAAGGGTTAGAATGCTTCCAGGTGTTCTACATATTCTTGCATTAGCCAGAAATTTTATTTCCGTAAGAAAGTTGGATGATGCAGGTGTAAAAAGTGTTCAAGACAGATACCTGCAAGATGGTTTGGGGAGCATTGGTATTGACGTGGGGAGTTCAGATTGGAAATCTATACAAGCTACAAGGTAGCACTGTTGTTGATGGGTGCAACAACTCTGTGGTTCCTAAAAGTGGAGATGAAAATCTTCTGGTCTCTGGAGAGAAGTCCATGTTGTGGCATCAAAGGCTTGGACATATTGGAGAGAAGGGCCTTCGAATACTTCATGGTAAAGGTATGGTAGAAGGTATGAGTAATACCTCTCTAGATTTTGATTTATTTGAAAATTGTGTATATGGGAAGCAAAATCGAGTGAGTTTCCCCTCTGGTAGTAACAGGGCGAAATATATATTAGAGCGTGTGCACAGTGATGTGTTTGGACCTGTGAAGGTTCTATCACTAGGTAAGTTTGTGTACTATGTATCATTTATAGATAACTTCTCAAAGAATACATGGATATATTTCCTTAAGACGAAATATGAAGTCTTTGATAGGTTTAAAGAATTTAAGGCTCTAGCAGAAAACTAGACAAAGAAGAAGATAAAGGTGCTGAGGGCAGATAACGGTGGAGAGTTTTGCAGTAAGGAATTTGAAGAATACTGTAAGAAGTGTGGTATAGCATGATAGAATACTACTGCATATACACCTTAGCAAAATAGAGTTACAGAAAGAATGAACAAGATGTTGATGGAAAGGGCAAGAAGAATGCTCAGTGGTGCCAGATTAGGACAAGAATTTTGGGCAGAGGTAGTGGGGACAGCATGTTACCTAGTCAACAGATCACCTTCATTAGCGTTGGAGGATAAGACTCCACAAGAGGTATGGACTGGTAAGAAACCCTCTCTTTCACATCTGAGAGTATTTGGATGTGATGCATATGTACATGTTCCAAAGGAGAAAAGAACCAAGTTTGATAATAAATCTGAAAAGTGCATCTTTATTGGGTATAAAGATGGTTTAAAGATTTATAAGCTTTGGAACCCAGTCACATGGAAGGTTGTGTACAACCAAGATGTGGTGTTCAGAGAGGTCAAAGATGTTATTAAACATGAAGTCCATCCAAAGGAACCTGAGAAGATAAAGTTTGAGCTTAAGGAGGAAGAATCAAACTCTATAGCAGAGGAGGAATCAAAAGATGAAGAGCCACAAACTCCAAGTGTGAGAAGATCAATTCGAGAAAGAAGGAAGCTAGAAAGGTATAGTCCATCTGCTTTCTATTCAAATTTTGCTTTATCTATTACTCACGATGATCCTAGAACTGTGAAGGAAGTAGTGGATTCAAAGGATGGAAAACTTTGGAAAGAGGCCATGCTTAATGAAATGGCATCCTTGCACAAAATGAGGCTTGGGATTTGGTGGAGTTGCCAACTAGAAGGAAACCCATTGGTAGAAAATGGGTATTCAAGAAGAAGACAAATGTAGAAGGAAAGGTGGAGAAATACAATGCTCGATTGGTAGCAAAAGGTTATTCCCAGGTGCTAGTAATTGATTTTGGTGATATTTTTTCTCTCGCTGCCAAAGTAACTTCTATTAGATTATTTTTATCTATTGTTGCTACTTTTGATTATGAGGTAGAATAGATAGATGTGAAGACAACATTTCTTCAGGGGGATTAGGAAGAGGAGATCTACATGAAGCAACTTGAAGGTTTTGCAATGAAGGGTAAGAAAGAACTGGTATGCAAGTTGAAGAAGTCTCTATATGGGTTAAAACAGTAACCAAGGATGTGGTATTAGAAATTTGATACATTTATATGGGGACTTGGATTCACCAGAAGCAAAGCAGATCACTGTGTATATTTTAAATTAATTGGTGACTGTGTTATTTATCAGGTCTTGTATGTGGATGATATGTTGCTGGTTGGAAATGACAAAGAAATTATCTAGGATTTGAAGACCCAATTTTCCTCCAAATTCGACATGAAAGATCTTTGTGCTACAAACTATATTATGGGCATGGAAATTAAAATAGATCAGGAAAGAGGAAGATCTGGTTAAACCAGAGGAAGTACGTCTTGATAATACTGCAAAGGTTTAATATGCATGATAGTAAATCAGTGAAGGTTCCTATTCCTGTAGGTGTGAGGTTATCTGCTGGATAGTGTCCCAAGACACAAGAAGAGGAAGAGGACATGTCTCATGTTCCATATGCAAGTGCAGTCAATAGTTTGATGTATGCAATGGTCTGTACTAGACCAGACATTGCACATGCAGTGGGAGTATTGAGCAGGTTTATGTCAAAACCAAGGAAGGAGCATTGGACAACAGTGAAGCGGGTTTTCAGGTATTTGCATGGCACTAGTGATTATGGTTTGTGCTACCCAGGAAGACTAGGATTGGATAGAGTGTTGGATATTCGTGGCTTTGTTGATGCAGACTGGGTTGGAGATCTTGATCAGAGAATATCTACAAGTGGGTATGTGTTTAACCTATTTGGAGGTGCAGTCAATTGAATGAGTAAGAAACAATATGTAGTGGCACCATCAACTATAGAGGTAGAATACATGACAACCACTCATGCAAGCAAGGAGGCAGTTTGGTTGCAGATATTGTGTTGAAGTATGGGGTTAGTACAGGGAGCTATAGGGATAGACTGTGACAACCAAAGTGAAATTTTCTTGGCAAACAACCCTGCATATCATTCAAAGACAAAGCACATTGATGTTCAGTATCACTTTGTGAGGGATATGATAGAAGACAAAAAGGTGTTGCTTGTAAAAGTGGAAACTTTGAAGAATACTGCAAATGTGATGACAAAATTTGTGAGCTCTGAGAAGTTCTGTTGGTGTAGAGAGACAATGGGCGTTTTAGGGCTGGAAAAATGACTAAGCTCTCTTGTGGCCCTCTATGGAAAGAAAACAGCAAGTGGGAAAATGTTGGGTTGTGTTATATTATTTCCATGACTAGCCCATGTAGTTAACCGAGGGTTAGAGGGGGGAGGTCATAGGGGGTTTGAGGTGTACCCGTAACCCCACTTTATGGGGTCCGGGGTAGTGCCCTATAAAATTTTGGTTTTGGACCCTATGTTAGGTTGGGCAGACTCATAGATGGTTTTGTGCATGATTTTCGTAGATGTTTTTGGACGCGATGGTTTTTGGTCCATGATTTTGGACGTGATGGTTTTCGGTCCATGGTATTGGATGCTTCGGCATGTATAAATATGTATTATAACATTAAAAGGAATATAATGAAAAATCAAACTAGTAGTCTTACTTTTGGGATCCAGTGGAAGATCTCTGTGTATATATGTTTTATGTGTTATGCACTTACATTGTTTATTTTATGTGTTTTAGAATTCATATGTAGGTAATTTCTGTACAGGGTTAAAACCTACAAAAAGGTCTTGGAAATTGATGGGTGGGTAAAATTTATCATACCATTTGGGTTCTTCAATTTTTAATCATTACCTGTAAGGATTGAATCTAGATTGCAAAAGCCATTTAGGTTCATTCTTTTTAGTTGAAAATAACCTAATATTTGGATAGTTTTAAGTTTTAATGGATATAAGTATATTCTACTTAAAATATAGTAACAATGTTTAGCATTGTAGCCATTGAGATCAGAATATAAGGATGAAACATAAAATATTTTATGCTTATGATTACAAGAAATTTCAATTTCATGTAACAAATTTTGAGGAAGGTCTAGAATTTGTATCTTAATAGAAAATTTGCTTGCATCACTCGAGCCCTTGGAATTTGGGCATGGTAGAGTCCATTACACAAACAATCAAACACTAAAAAAAGGTGAAAATAAAGAATATTTCATGCATTCTGACCCTAGAAAAGTTACAAAGGAGCGAATTGATCTGTACAATAAGGAGATGCAAAATGCTTACTTGTCCATTGATGAATTGTTGGCCGCAATTAAGATCTTTATGATCATAATCATTAAACCCTTTGTACAATAAGGACATGAAAAATTCTTACTTGTGCATTGTCTTTTGATGAATAGTTGGCAGCAATCAAGATCTGCATTATCATAATCATTAAACCTTCAAAATAAAATTTATGCTTTGATCATATAAACCTTTGAAATTGTTTACCCATAAGAAAAAAAATAATCTTTAGTAAAAAGGAAGAACTCTCCATAGTCCAAATTCATACCCATGTAAAAATTACAAAAATCTCAAGAAGGACATGCAAAATGCTTACCTGTGCATTGTATTTTCATGAATTGTTGGCCGCAATCATGATATAGATCAGGCAAAGAAAAATGCAATGCTACAATGTGATGTTGTAATCTATGAATATTTTATTTGAACCTAACGCTAAACTGGAAATGAAAATGAAAAGAAATATTTATAATGGAAAAAGTAAAAGAAATATTTATAATGGGAAAAATGAAAGAAATATTATAATATAAAATAAAATATATAAATTGAAATTGGGTTAAATGATTTATCTTTAATAAGAATTTGCTATATTTGTGTAAGATGCTAAGTTAAAAAGAAGAAGAAGAAGTTAAAAATGATATTGGGATGAGTGTAAACATTTAAATATGACCTCAATTAATAATAAAAGTTAAATTAATAAAAATAATAAAATTCAATTTGTTATATTTTGATTTTGTTATTAACTTGTGAATATGCATTGTTAAAATACCATGGGCCAATATCATGACTTATCAATACAACGAGTCGAAAAACCATAACTTATTTCACAACCAAAATATTTTATAATAATATGACAAGCTTGATATTCACCCCCACATTACGGTAGATATTATTAACTTGTAAAAAATAGCATTTGCTACAATACAATGGGTCAATACCATGGATTATCAATACCACATGCCCAAAAACATAAATTATTTCACAATCAAAATATTTGATAACAATATGAAAAAATTGTTAACCATGGATATTCACCCTTACTTTAACATGGCTATTAACTTGTAAATAGGATTTGTTACAATACCATGGGCCAATACCATGGCTTATCAATAACACATGCCAAAAAACCATAACTTATTTCATAGTAAAAATATTTTATTTTAATTTTAATTTACAACATTTTTGTAATTGAATATAAAACAGAAAATGTTACAATTTGAGATATGTCTAAACACTCTATCCTCATGACTACTAAAAATATTCCCATAGAAATTAAATTAAGGTTTTAATAAAATTAAGCTAAGATGGATCTATGTCGATTACATATTACAGTAGATATTATTAACTTGTAAAAAATAGTATTTGTTACAATACCATGAATTATCAATACCACATGCCCAAAAACATAAATTATTTCACAATAAAAATATTTTACAACAATATGACAAGATTGTTAACCATGGATATTCACTCCCACTTTACCATGGATATTAACTTGTAAATAAGCTTTGTTACTGATCCAAAATGGATCTAAGATAGACTTCTAAGTCTAAGGTGTTCCTCACATAGGAAAATTAAAGTCCAAGGATGCTCTTGGAAATAGTCTCATTGCATAGATCTTTTAATTTTGAATCTAACGCAACTTGAATCGGCTAAAATGGACTTTGGATGAAGACGTTATCGCAGAAAGAAGGTTGCCTTTATTCTTTGAAAAAGAAGGCATTTCTTCTAAAAATGGCCTAAAAGGCTCTTTAAGGAAAATCACATTGGAAGGGTTAAGCAGAGGACTTAAGGCAAAGGCGGAAGGACTCCCCGATTGCGAATTCTGACTTATCGCATTGAAGTTAGGCCTTCGCCCAATATCGGGACCGTAGACAAGGTGACATGTGATAAGCGATATCAGCGATCGGCGATCGGGGTGATCAGTGATCGGAGGAGCAAAAGGAATAGACCCCTGCCAATGCGATACATGAGGTGCAATATCGGCAAGTGGCAATCGGCAGATCGGCGGTCAGCATACCTAAAGGACAGGCCTCATGGCTATTGTGATTATGTTAGCGATCAAGACCCGAACCCAATAGGGATTATGGACCTAATTGCATAAAATTTGAAGTCTGAGAACTTTGGAATTTCAATGTATTTCCCATGTATTGGGGTTTTAGCCATTATGTCCAAAGGGTTTATAAATGTATCCCTATAAATTTTGAAATCTGTGGTAAGCGAGATTTTGGGCGGGCCTCAAGCGGTAAGTGGTTTTGAATGGGCGCGGCCGAACCCATACACTGGCCGACACGTGGCATGGCTGAGGAGAGAGATGACTGCATTTTTGGGTGGGTAACCTCTGTGCACATAAGCCACCCAAAACAGACTATCATCCATTGGATGTGATCAGGCAGATCAACGGTGGGCTTGCGATGGCCATCAAAGGCGAACATGAAATGGTTTTTGTGTATTTCTGATATATCTTTGTGTATTGGGAAATATGGTTCCTTTTGGGTTTTCACCTGAATAAAGGCCCCTGATTCCTTGTAACTACCTCTGATCATTTCGCCATGCTGCAAAGAGGCGTTTTATAGGCAATGATGTGTTTGTAATGTTGAGAGAGCCACAAAGCCACAGATCCAGATGGGAAGTTGAAGAGACAAGGAGCAAAAGAAGTTGTAGAGCCACAGAGGATTGATTACACGTAGAGAAACGACTGGGGAAGCCACAGAGCCAGAAGAGGCCTCACAAAAGCTAGAGAGCATGATTTCTGAGGTAGCACAAAGAGTTTTGGGAGTCACCTAGAGGTGGAGTGAACCAGAGAGCTCAATTGACATCATTGAGTTGTTGTTGAATAATTGCTTGGAGGTCAAGCGAGTTATAGAGGCACGCAAAGGCTAAGAGAGAGAGAGCTTACAGAAGCCAGAGCCAAAAAGCCAAAGCTAGAGCCAGAGCCAAAGCCAAGGGCCAAAGCCATGAGCCAGAGCCAAGAGCCAGATCTAGAGCCATAGCTAGAGCTAGAGACAAGAGCCAGAGGAAGAGCGAGAGCCAAAAGCCAAGAGCTTCAGAGCCAGGGATGAGATGGTGTTCTAAGCCCATTGTGTTCTGTGTAAACCAATGGAGTTGAGTGTGGAGCTTGTAAAAGAACTGTTGCCATAATCCTAGAGAGTCTAGTCGAGTTGACTAGAGCTTAAGGAGATGTAGCCCAAGAGTTTTGGGTGAAATCTAAATTAATATCGTTGTTATGTGTGTTGTTTTATTGCTACATCTTGCTACTATGCATGTGTTTCTTATTTGCTGCTTTACTTACTATCATATGTATTTTATACGAGCATAAGAAAGTGAAATTACAACACATAACAATTTTCAAAAAAATATAAGCATACACCTATGTTCAAGCACATTATTAATTCCTTATTGGTTAATCAATAAATCTTGGGAATATTTAAGCTTTGGAAGTGGGAGAGGTTCTTGTAAACTTGACAAGAAGCCTTTAAACCCCATTTTCAGATCAAGTGGTATCAGAGCCTGAGGTTTGATTAACCACACCTTCAAGAAGGTTATATCAGAATGCTTGATTGACAGAGCAAAGATTGCTTGTCTGAAAGGTGTTTTGGCAGTCAAGGATGGATTGTCTGATTGATTGTATGCTTGTTGTAGACTGACTATTGTGTGTGTTTGCAGAGGTGAATGGGAAGCTAGTGATAGCTCATTCCAGGAAGGACAAGAAGTAAGAAGGGCAGAAGGCATCCCAAAGGACTTCAAATCAATCCTTGAAGCACAAGAGGCTTGTTGCAAAAGGTTGCTTGGGTAAGCTCTTTGTTAATCTTGTTTGAAGTTCTTTTGTTCATTAGCATAATGACTAATTCTACAAGTGAATCCTCAAATTCTTCTTTCTTCACAAGAGTCTTTGATGAAGACAGGAAGGAATACTTGTCCACCATGATGGATATGGTGAGAAAAATGTATGAGGATGGAAGGAAGAGTAGCATACTTAGAGAGCAGTTGAATTTCGTGAAGGAAGAGAAGCAGATGCTTTCGAACAAATTGCAAGAAATGGAGGGGCAACTTCATATTGCAAATATGAACATGGAAAGGATGCATGAGTTGGAGGTATAGCTCTTTGTTACACAAGGAGCCTTGGTCAAGTATCAACTTGAAGAAGAGGTAAATAATTTCAGTTTGTCTTCAATTTCCTCTAAGAATGCTTATATTGTTTCTTTTGAAAAACATACCAAAGGCATAGGTTCCAAGCTAATGTCCAAGATGGGCTATGAAGGAAAGTGCTTGGGTAAACATGCACAGGGTATTGTTGAACAAATAATAGTTGAGGAAAGGCCTAAGTATTTGGTTCTTGGCTATGGACAAGCTCATGGAGAAAGTTCCAAAGCTGCCATGAAGGCCATTGAAACAGCTCGAAGAAGGAGTCGCATTGCAGGTCTTCTACCTCAAGAGTGTGAAGATTATATTCAGGAGGAATGCAATAGCTTGAAACATCATTTGCAAGATGCAGGTGTTCAAAAGCACAAACTTGAACCAGGGAGTTGTGGAAACTCTAATAGTCTTGAAGAGATTGATGGTGTTCCAAAGGGGGCCACTTATTCATTCAGTTCACCTCCTCATGAAGGCAATAAAGGTGAAAGAGAAAAGTATAAATCTGGTTCTAAATGTTTTCCTTTTGATTATGTTAAGCATTGTAAATTTCCATATAAGTATGGGAAAATAATTGCTTGTTCCTTTTTTGGTTTGGATAACCATTGTTTCTAGATGTTGGAAGAGAATGGCCAGATATAGGAAAATTTTGAAGGAAAGGAAGCAAGAAGCCAATGGATAAGGCAAATCATGCTGTCAAGAGGATGGACATGTGTTGCACTTACTGCCATAAGCAAGGGCATCTTGCTGCAAAATGTTGGACTCTGAATCCAACAATGCTTCCACGAAAATTGAAGAAGGTGGAAAGAGAAAATGGCAAGAATGGAAAGAAAGTTTCCATGAATGATGTGTTTCAGGATGATTCACATGTTGATGCTAATGTGCAAACAAAGGAAGGACCTTTGAAAAGGATTGGTAAGAAATGGTTAGAATTCTTATCCAATTAAGATTGCATGTCTATTGTTGCATCTATTTGGATTTCTTTGTTAATGGAATGCAAGTTGCAAGGTTTTACCAAGAAGGTGAATGGAAAAAGTTGAGTAGGAGACTCACTTCATTTTTGCAACATTATGTTCATTTAAACTTCAAAAGTACAACGTGCTTAAGTAAAATTTGAAGGATGAAATTCATGCATAAGCTTGATGTCCGTGAACACATGGATGTTGATGAATTCCTTGTACTTGAACATGTATGTGTAATTAACTTGAAGGGTTGATTGCTTTGTTGTAAACATGCATGTAATGTTGAATTGGGAGAAGTTAACTCAGTCTCTGAGATGGAGATAATGATGAAGTGTTTCATCTTTGAAAAAGAGTCCTAGAGGTATTTTTCTACATGCTTGACTTGAAGGGTCATTTGTTTTAAAGGCATGTTTTGTGGACTTATTATCTAGTCCATCATTTATATGTAGATGTAAGACATGGAGGTGTTCACAAGATGTGAAGTCTTTTTCTTTTGTTGAAGTAGGAATTTTAGGCCATCTACTTGTTGTCTATATTTCTATTGTTGTTAACAATTGTTGTTGATAGCTTGTCAAACAGGTACAAATGAAAATATTGTGAAACAGATGTAACCTCACATTTGTTTGAGCCACCTTAGATAAATGATCAAGGCAGAGAAGTTCAAACTACCTTTTGTGACCATCCCAGTAGGAGTTCTACATGAAGTCAAGGAGGAAAATAGTCATTCCCCAAGAGGACCAACACATCCAGAAAGGAGAGTGATCAGAGGCTTTGTTTCAAAGGCACTATGCAAGGCAAGTGTATGGAGGTTGAAAGAAGAGGGTGAGCTACTCTCATTTATTGTTGAGATCAATATATCAGTCTTTTGGAGACCAAAAGTTCTTTTAGTGAGAAGTTGTGATCCAAAATGGATCTAAGATAGACTTCTAAGTCTAAGGTGTTCCTCACAAAGGAAAATGAAACTCCAAGGATGATCTTGGAAATAGTCTCATTGCATAGATATTTTCATTCTGAATCTATTGCAACTTGAATGGGATAAAATGGACTTTGGATGTGAAGATATTGCAGAAAGAAGGATGCCTTTGTCCTTTGAAAACGGAGGCATTTCTTCTAAAAATGGACTAAAAGGATCCTTAAGGAAAATCACATAAGAAGGGTTAAGCGGAGGACTTAAGGCAAAGGCGAAAGGACTCCCTGATTGCGACTTCTGACTTATCGCATCGAAGGTAGGCCTTCACTCGATATCGGGACCGCAAACAAGATGACATGTGATGAGCAATATCAGAAATTAGCGATCAGAGGAGCAGAAGGCATAGAACCCCACCAATGCAATACGTGAGGTGCGATATTGGCAATCGGCGATCAGGGTGATCGGCAGATTGGTGGATTGGTGGTTCGACAGTCGACATACCCAAAGGACATACCTTCGGGCCATTGTGATTGCAATCAACAATTAGGATGCAGACCTGATAGGGATTATGGACCCGGTTGCATAAAATTTAAAGTATGAGAACTTTAGAATTTCAATGTATTTCCCATGTATTTTTGTTTTGGCCATTATGCCATGCGATAGAGATTTGTGATAGAATGGTGGACATGAAAGGTTTATATATGCAGCCCTATAAATTTTCAAATCTATGGTAAGTGGGATTTTGAGTGGGCCTCAGGCAGTAAGTGGTTTTGAAAGGGTGTGACCTGAACCCATACACTAGCCGACACGTGGCATGGCTAAGGAGAGCGAAGACCACCTTTTTAGGCATGTAATCTCCGTGCAGATAAGCCACCCAACACAAAGTGTTAGCCATTGGATTGGTGATCACTTAGATCAACAGTGGGCTTGCGATAATCATAAAAGGCCAACCTGAAATGGTTTTTAGGGAAATTCAGTAATATTTGAAGTCCGATCAAACACTCCATGAGGCATTTTCCTATGTATTTCTGGTATATCTCTATGCATTGGGAAATATGGTATTTTTGAGGTTTTCACCTGAAGAAAGGTCGTCGATTCCTTGTAACTGCCCCTGATCATTACACAACACTGCAAGCAGGCATTTTATAGGCAATGATGCATTTGTAATGCTGAGAGAGCCACAGAGCCACAAAGCCAGATGGCCAGTCTAAGAGATAAGGATCAGAAGAAGTCGTAGAGCCGCAGAGGAGTGATTACACACAAAGAAATAGCTGGGGAAGTTGCAGAGCCAGAAGAGGCCTCACAAAATCTAGAGAGCATGATTGTTGAGGAATCGTAGAGAGTTTTGGGAGTCACTTAGAGGTCGAGTGAACCAGAGAGCTCAATTGACAACAGTGAGTTGTCGCTGAATAATTGCTTAGAGGTCAAGCGAGTTATAGAGGTGTGAAGAGGCTGAGAGAGAGAGCTCAGAGAAGCCAGAGCTAAAGATCTAGAGCTAGAGCTAGAGCCAGAGCCAAAAGCCAAAGCCACGAGCCAGAGCCGAGAGCTAGAGCTAGAGCCAGAGCTGAGAGCCAGAGCCAGAGCCAGAGCCAGAGCCAGAAAGACGAGAGCTTCAAAGCCAGGGATGAGATGGTGTTCTAAGCCCATTTTGTTCTATGTAAACCAATGGAGTTGAGCATGGAGCTTGTAAAAGAACTACTACCATAATCCCAGAGAGTCTAGTCGAGTTGACTAGAGCTCAAGGAGACGTAGCCTGAGAGTTTTGTGTGAACTCCAAATTAATATCGTTGTTATGTGTGTTTTTTTAATGTTGCAACTTGTTGTTGTGTGTGTGTTGCTTATTTGCTACTTTAATTACTATCATATGTATTTTATACCAGCATAAACAAGTGAACTTACAGCACATAATAGATTTAAACAAATATAAGCATACAACTATGTTCAAGCACATTATTAATTCTACATTGGTTAATCAATAAATCTTGGGAATATTTAAGCTTTGGAAGTGGGAAAGGTTCTTGTAAGCTTTACAAGAAGCCTTTAAACCCCATTTTCAGATCAATTACAATACCATGGGCCAATACCATGGCTTAAATACCACATGCCAAAAAACCATAACTTATTTCATAGTAAAAATATTTTATTTTATTTTAATTTTACAATATTTTTTTAATTGAATCTAAAAGGGAAAATGTTACAATTTGAGATATATCTGAACACTCTATCCTCGTGACTACTGAAAATATTCCCATAGAAATTAAATTAAGGTTTTAATAAGATTAAGCTAAGATGGATCTATGCTGGTAAAATATATATATAAAGAACTAGCATAGATCCATCTTAGCTAAGGATCCAAGGGATGATAGCAAGCAAATTGACTAATTATAATAGATTAAATATAGTGCATGACTTTTTCAAGTTTTTCATTATTTTATTTCTTTGACATGATTGATCCAAAATATAGGTTTAATATTTTACAACCATTTAAGTTTTTTTTCAATTTAGATAATTTCTTAAACATAATACAATGTGATCAAATTTAAGAGAGAGTTGGGGAGGGGGTGGAGAGAGGGAGGGAGATAGTGAAACAGTTGGAGGATAGAGAGAGAGATAGAAAGAGAGAGTGATGGGGGAGAGAGAGGGAGGTGGGAGAGAGGGAGTGAGAGGAAGGAAGAGAGAGAGAGAGAGAAACAAAGTTGGAGTGGGGGAGAGAAACAATACATAGACTGATAGAAGTGGAGAGAGAGAGGAGTGAGAAGGGAGAGATGGAGAGAGTGAGGGAGAGAGGAGTGGAGGGAAGATAAAGAAGAGGAGTGGATAGAGATAGGGAGATAAGGGGAAGGGAGAGAGATGGAGACATATAGATGGAGAAGGAAAGGGAGGATGGGGATAGTGATAGAGTTGGAAGGAAGAGAGAGAGAGAGAGAGAGAAGGAGAGTGATTTTGGAGGAGAGATAGAGGGGGGGGAGATAAGGGATAGAGAGGAAGGAAGATAGAGATGAGGAGAGAGATGGAATTGGAGGGGGTGAGAGAGGGAGGGAACAAGAAAATCATAGAGGAAGAAAGGTGGAGAAAGAGAGTGGGTGAAAAGGGAGTCATGGAGAGAAAATGAGGGAGAGAGGAGATCAGGAGGGAATAGAGATAAGGATATAGATAGAGAGGGAGAGAGTGTGTGTGTATGTTTGTGGGGTCATATAGAGAGAGGGAATAACAAAGAGACACAAATACAAATATAGATATTATATCGTATTATATAACCAACATAGATCCATATTAACCCTATAACTATCAAGTGACGAGAGAGATCAAATCTCTCAAGGTGCAAACATTTCCCCAAGCTTTGCACTAGAAAAAAAAGTTTGCACCTCGAGAGATTAGACCCTTCTTGGTGCTTGATAGATCCAGGGTTAAGATGGATCTAGGTAGGTTAATATGAAATTAAGTAGTTTTTATTTGATATTATAGTCTTAAAAATAAAAATTTCCCTTCAAATTAATTTCAAATTGGAATTAGATCCAATTAGATTCAATGAATAGATTTTTAAAAAATACATAAAATAGTTTATTTAATACATTTTTTTTTTTTTAATTAACAAATTATTAGAGATAAATAATGAAAAATTGGCTCACCTATACACCATGTAAGGATGAAGAAGTATTTAAGGAAGGATAACCTTTCAACCAATCGTTAACAACCTTTCAATCCCCTATCACTTGTAAGTTTAGATTGCTTGAAACAATTAAGATGACTAACATAAAATATTATTCTAGTACTTGTTCGGTAGTTGTATTTTTGTTCTTAGACTAAGTTAGTCATTCATGTTATTCATTTTTATTTGTATTACTTATTACCCATGACTGAATTAGTGATTTATGGTAGTTGTTTTTAGTTCGATCACTTAAGATTGCTCATTTTTGGTAGTATTTCACTTGGAAAAGTTGTGGTAACTAACTTTTCTAGTCACCTAGTCATTAATTGCTCATTTTATACTAGTGAATATAGAGGCCTCTCCACTTTGAAGTTGGGCCTATAGACATAGATCACACATTCTGAGTGAACTCCATTATCAAATATCGGTGTATTGTCTTTATGGTCTCTTCATGTTTTTCTTCTCTTAAAGTGTTGCATTTTATGGTTTTACACGCTCTTTTATGAAATTATGCTAACATCACTATAGAAAATATCGTGGATCATGTTGGTATCAAAGTCATCTTCTTTTTTATGTGAATTGTGAATGTGGATGATTAACACGACCAAACTCAAAGAGGGTGAAGGAAAACTCAAGTCTTTTAACAATGAGATTGGATGTGCAACATAACGAAAAAAAATGGAGAATGACGATGTTTTCACTGAGAACGAAATTATTTCCATAAATATTTCTATAGGATAGTAGACATGGTAGGTAAATTATTTGTAGATTGTGAGGAGAATGGAAAAGAAGGAAAAGAAAAAGAAAGAGAATTCAAATGGAAATGCTTTGATAAATCAAGTGAATGGAGGAGATGCTTTTGAACCTCCATATCCATCTTCAAGTGAATGTTCTTCTTCATATCATTCTCATGGTTCAAATAGTCATCAAATAAATGCCTTTGAAAAACCATTTTTTAAGCTAGATGTTAAATTTGATTTGCACATGTTTAATGGAAAAGCTAATGAAAAAAAGCTAAAACATTTGATATGACAAATCGAAGTGTTTTATCATATACAATGGATTTAAGAGGATGAAGAAAAAATTCAATTGGCATCTCTTCATCTAGGAGGCACATCTCTTGTATGGTTGGAGAGAAAACTTCAGAAAGGTAGCAAGCATAATGGTAAACTCCTTGTGTCATGGTCTGAATTTACAAATGCACCATTTGTGACAGGGTAAAGGTTATATTTTTCAAAGTTTTACAAAAGAATTTAGGAAGAAATCATTAGAATTGAATATTCCTTTAGACTCACCAAGAATTTTGAAGAAATATATATTGGTGCTTTACGTAGTTATCTTCATCACTCATTGTTGTAGTTTAATCCCACAAATTTGGATGAAGCTAGTGTGAAATTATTTCTTCTTGAAAACAAGGGAAAGCATGAACAATATGACCATGAAAATAAGAGAAAAAAAACAAAGAAAAAAGAAGAAAATCACTATTGTGCTCGCTGAAAGAAAGAAGGTCATCCAAAGTTAAATCCCAAGAAGTATGGTGGCAAAGTGCTATCGGGAAATATAGTGTCTATGCAGAGCTACTAGTCGCACTAAGATGGGTAGCTATCTTAGAAACAAATAGATTAAAGTTGCTTTCGCTTTCCTTTATGAGAAGTAGATAGGAGAGGAGAAAGGAATACCAACCTTGATCTTTCGCTTGGTCTCCGCTTGTTCCTTCTCCCCCTTGACAAATGTTTGTCGCTCTTCCCCTGACCCCTCTACTTCAAAGAGTACCTATAAAGTCAAAGCAGCATAATACCTTCAAAGTGCAGAAATCTATAGTCATAAACAATATAGGACCAGATATATATTGACCACATACATGCATATATCAGCTAATATACAAGAATGTGGAGGAAAACTTGAATAGCTTTATTGATATAGAGGTTGGAAGAGAGGATTACAACCCATTGATCTGACCCAACATCATCCTCCCAGCATGAAAGCCCTTCTTCACCTCATGAAAATATTAGATCACCCAACACTATGATATTGCACTAGGAAACCAATAGCACTTCCTTACAAGATACAAGATTCCAGCCTCTGGATCTCTGGGATGAGGGATCCATATATAGATGATTGCAAGGGGCTGAGTTAGCTTCTGGGATTTTGATTAGTGTCCTCTCTCTGATAGTTCTTGATTCGACTTGGAGATTGATGATCTCTTACTCATCCATGGGCAGATTCATAGAGGCAAGTGTCACAGGAGAAGTTTCTGGAAGATTCCATGATCATCCACCTTGCAAATTGTCTCTGCCATTTGTCTACTCTTTCCCATCACACCCCATAGAAGGGCTTTCTAGTATGCATCACACTTTTTACACTGAGCAAGTGAGATGCATCGCACCCTCTACACTGGGCAGTCTGTATGGTCTAGTTTTGACCAATTCTGAGCAGTTTTCTATGGAGAACTTCGGGGAGATGATGTAATCAGCTGACCTTGTTCCTTTAGGGCATGAAACAACACTTTTAGGGACTTAGAAGCCCTTGGTTTATGGACATATTTGATTTCAGTTGCAGTGCCCAAATATGTCTATAACAGCTGCCCCAAAGCATGAGGTCATAGATCTTTGATGTCAGGTGAAATGCTTTATCATGAGGATCCGAGGTTCTTTCGAACTGGAAGGAAACTTATAATAAGATACAATACAATACATTATCTTCATAACATTTTCATGATCTAGCTCAGGCAGGAATTCCCATGCTCAGCTTTATAAGTTCATTTCCATGTACATTGGACAGACAACCGTTTGTGTGGCAGACTGATGATTCCAGTAGAGCCATCATCCTTTGATTTGTATGATCATCTATGCAGCAATGATGTACATTTGATTCCTTTTTTTCCTAAATATATCGCAGCCCGTATGAATTAAACTAGATCCGGGGTCTTCAAACTCGTTCAATCTTCGTCCGAAGTACAAGTCAATCCATGTGAAAATGTCCTAGAGTCGAACATGGAAAGACATCGCCTGATTACCAACAAATGATGTAAGCTGTTAACAGGTGCGAGAGGAATCACCGATAATGATGATGACCCTCCAGGTACTACAGTACAATTTGCGTGGTGTGAAAAATGGACTTGGCATCGCACACCACGCAAAATCTTTCGGTCGAAGGCCATTGATGTAAACCTGTCATCGGAAGTGAGAAACTTGTCATTGAGGCATGCAAGCTTCAAAGTACTAAAAGGGTTGTTCCTAGGTTGACTTCTTGGATAATGAGCCATCGTCGACAAAAAGTGACCCATCATAGGAGGGCCTTAATGAATCCCACATCTACGACATGGAACAGAGCAAATGAGTTTGGAGGTGAAAATGATCTAACGATACAGGGTTCAGGGTGGCGGTCATGAAAGGATGGAGCATGAATGTATTGCAATGGATGAGACACAACATGGGTTGGTGAATTCTCTGATCAACTTCTCTTGAACATATTGGTGACACTGAAATGGATTGGTAGCATTAACCCCAAA
>APFE030292822.1:108330-165624 GCA_000404065.3 Pinus taeda | reverse complement strand
TTATTGCTTTTATAATGTTCCTGTGCTTTCTTTTATCAAGACTAATCAAAACTCATGTGCTCATGTAGATATCGGACCAGTGTGACCAGCAGTGTGCCTGAGAGCGCCAACTGCTGTTCCAACAGGAGAGGATGTAGGGAGGGTTCTCCTTCACGACCTGGATGTGGTCGAGACTCTTGTAGAATTGCAGGATCAGATCGAAGGCCTCACTCTCAGTATCCCGGATGTGAGGACTGACGAGCTGCCTCTGAGATTATAGAGACATACTACTGGCATGCCACGTCGATGGACTAGGCTTTTACGCATGATTCCACAGGAGGTGACTTATTATCACCAACACCATTAGACTAGGGTGCCCCCTAGTATTTTGAGTTTTTGGGTCATTTTACCGATTTTGTCCTGGACACAGAACACTATGTATAAATAGTTATATGTATATTTTTGATTTTCGGAGCTTCATTTTGGTTAAGTTACATGATCCTGGTGCAAATATTGATGAAATGCTTTTCTTTTATAAATGTCGCAAATGTCTATCTAACACATAATTTTCCAATGAATCAGTTAATGTGTTTAAGTTTCTGGAAACATGCTGATATTGGATTGAATCAAACTGTCTTTGAAAAATCTTGATGCTTAGGATTTTGCGATAGATAGTTGGATTCCGTACAGAATAGATACCGGTGAGTTGTAGAATGACAAGCTATGAGTCTAGCCTAACAACCAGTCGGTGTATGCCACGTGTGATGGCATCAGAGAGGAGTTCTATCAATGCGTTGTATTCAACGATGTTGTTTGTTGATCGGCCAATACATACCCCTCTGAAACTCACTAGCTCACTGCTTGGATCAAAAATGGCCCAGGCTGCAGAAGATAGGTTTCGTGAACTACGGCTTGCTCCGTCAACATATCCAATGAATGATTCCAATGGGTTCAAGATCTGTAACAAATGCAAAAGTAGATCATCTAACAAAAACGATTGCTCTTAGAGAAAACAAAAATGTAACAAAGGCATAGGGGTTACTATACTGAGTCAAGCATAGTAACGTTTAAGGTACAATTCGTTGCAGGGTTGCACTAGTGGAATCCCATCATAATCCACTAACTCGTAGGCTCCTTTTGCTAATACACACTTAACAATATAGGGGACCATCCATAAAGGCTTGAACTTACCCGCTCCTAACGTGTCGGACTCCTGGTCGTAAAGTAAGACCAGGTTGCCTTCTGAGAAGACACGGGGTTTGACATTCTTGTCAAACTGCGCCTTAACTCGTTTCTTATGGGCCTTGTTAGCCAAGGTGGCATCATGACGAGTTTCATCCAATTGGATTAATTCCAAGAAACGAGCCTCCTCTTCTGAAGTTCCGGGAAGAAGATCGACTGCGAGTTTGAGGGACAATATTTCGCACTTAATCAGTAAGATTTCTTCTAGGCCATACACCAATTGAAAGGGTGTGAACTTGGTCGCATTCCTTACCGATGTTTTGTATGCCCATAAGTCTGAGTACAAGATCAGGTGCCAACTCCATTTATGGACTCCAATCATCTTTTACAGCATGAGCTTCAGGACCTTGTTGATTGCCTCAACTTGTCCGTTAGCTTGGGGATAATATAGAGTGGAGCTATTGTGGGACAGTCCTAATTTGGTAGCCATCTAAACCGTCATGTGATTGCAAAAATGTGATCCATGATCTATGACTATAGCTTGTGAAACACCGAATCTGGAGACTACATGATTGAAAAAGAAGAGAGCAGCCGTTTCACCACTATTGTTTAATGTAGGCATTGCCTCGGCCCATTTGGCAAAATAGTCTACTGCAACTATAATATACCCATGTCCCCCAGACGAGGTGGGGTTACATGTCATGAAATCTATACCCCATTTAGTGAATGGGCCAACAACGACTACCAGCTGCAGAGGTGTGGCTGGAATTCTGGTTTTTTGATCAAAGATTTGACAACCATGGAAACTTCTGACTGCGGTTATGCAATCCTTGAACATTGCTGGCCAGAAGTATATTGCTCGTAAAAGATTTTGAGCCATAGCATAACCAGATTGGTGCCCCCCACATGTGCCTGAATGACAATCATTCAGGGATTTTTCGGCCTCCTCATGCATGAGGCACCTCCACAAAACTGTATCGATACCACGATGGTAAAGCGTATCACCGATAGTCATGTAGTCTTTTGCTTGGTATCGAGTACGTCGCTGCTCTGAATAGGAGGTATTAGACTTATATGTTTGGGTCTAGAGATACATGATTATATCTCCATACCACAGATTGCTTGAAGATATCAGAAAAAAAGATTCATCCACGATTGTTGTATTGGATGTTGAATCGTTGGACGATGATGGGAGATCGCACAGTAACTGCGAAAACCAGAGCTTTCTTTGATTTGGATTTTACAAATTCCAGATCAAACTCTTGCAAAATTGCTATCCATTTGGAATATTTGCCCACTAGTAACTTTCGTAACAAGATATAAGTCATGGGGTTGCAATCTGACAAAATGGTAGTTTTTCGAAAGAGGATGTAGTGTCGAAATCTCTGTATCGCTTGAACAGCTGCGAGAGATAGCTTTTCAACATAAGAGTATTTAGTTTCTGTATCATTTAAGTTTCGACTTAAATAATAAATAGGATGTTCAATTCTGTTGTCTTCTTGAACTAAAACCATTGTTATGGTCGTATCTGCTGCAGCCAGATACAAGTTATAGTCTTTTTGATAATCAGGAGCATAAATTAATGATGCTTCTATTAGGGATTCCTTTAAAGCATCAAAGGAAGCTTGCATGACCTGATCCCAAATGAAGGGTACTCCTTTTTTCAAGAGACGAGTATAACCTTTAGCAAGTTCAGCATATTTTGGAATGAACCTCCTCAGAGAGTTTGCTTTCCCTTGGAGTTTCTAAATCTGAAGCAAATTTGAAGGTGGAGGCAAATCAATGATTGCCTGAACCTTACATGGGTTGAGATGAATCCCATCCTTCGAGACCACAAAGCCAAGTAAACGACCAGAACCAACACAAAACACACATTTGTGTGAATTGAGTTGTATCTTGTAGTGTCGGCAACGTAGAAATATTGCTCTCAAACGCTGTGGATGATCAGTCTGCTTTCACGAATGAGCTGGAAGATCATCGAGATATGGTTGAATGATGTTCTTGATGTCATGGAAGGCATACTTCATTTCCCTCCGAAATGTTTCCCCTCTATTCTTTAAACCAAAGGGTAGCTTGCGGTACGTGAATGTGCCCTATGGACAAATAAATGCAGTCTTTGACTGGTCCTGTGGGTGGATATTTATTTGATTATACCCAGAAAATCCATCCATAAATGAAAAGATTTCACATCCAGCGCATTCATCAATTATCTAGTTGATGAAGGGTGTAGGGTAGTTGTCTTTTGGACAAGCTTGGTTTACATCCCTATAATCGATGCACACTCCAATATTTCCTTGTTTTTTCATTACAGGAACAATATTTGATACCCAATCGGTTAGAGGAACCAAGTAGATAAAACCAGCATGGAGAATTTTTTCAACTTCCGATTTCATGGTAGCAGCTTTCTTAATTTCGTGTTCAACTAGCAACTAGATTGGTTCCTGGCTTTTGAAACGGATCAGTCAATACTGCTGAGGTTTTTGAACTCTTAAAAAGCTTGTGGACTTCAGCTTTATGAGGACATTCTCTCGTCCAATGATCCTCATCACATATCTGACATCTCGCAGGGGGTTTCCTTTGCCTAGAAGTGATCTGAATTTGAAACTACTTGTAAAAGGTTTGCAAGGTATTCAATTCAGTATTCAACATGTTTAAAACATTCCCATGTCTTGCAGTAAATAAACAAATGAAGTTTTCAGCTGTTCATGATCCATTCAAGCATAGAAGAAATATTTCCTTTTACTGTTTCACACATCAAAACGAATTTGTTCTGCAAAATAAATCAACCACATATGCAAAATAAGTTGATGAAGCAGTTCACCCCTCCTGGGCTACGTCTTTTGGGTCCAGGGCTCCCAAATGGGTCAGCCCTCGTTTTGATTAAATGCTCAAAATGAAATTACAGCTGAATAGAAGTATCTACAGGTTAAATAGACTATAAATTCAGATTCAGAGCACATTAATCCTTCAGGATTGACTGCTGGTTCACCTCCAATGGATACCTACAACCTGAAACAGTTCTGTCAATACTGGGCCCTAGTGGCTCCTAGAACTTCCAAGGCTCCAAAACCTATGCAAGTGACCTCTGATGGAAAAAATACCTGTGTCAATGGCTTCATAACGTCCAAAATACCCAAAATCAAAAAAAAAATCATCCAAAACGAACTTTCCTAGCCAAAGTTATGGCCCTTTAATGAAAAGTGTCAGTTTCCCCTAAAAAGACTCCAGCTAACTTTAGTGGAGCTCCACCAAATCTGGACGCCCGCAAAATTTGGCGCCCCGCCAAAAATTCTGCCAACCATAACTGTAGTTAACTTCCCGAAAAATGATGCATGTGACCACATGGAGGCTTTCATCGGATTTCGTGCCCGGTGGTTTGGGTTTGGCCCTTGGTTCCTGGGCATGGTCGTATGGTAAGGGAGGGGCTGGTCCCCCAAATTTCCCACCCTGCGATTTTTAAACTTTAAATACAACCGTTTTCCATTTGATTTCAAGTCATAATGCCGTGGTGTGTTGGTAAACCATTGGAGTTGTGGTGGGTAGGTTGGGGGTTCAATCCACCACCCGCCACCAAAAAATTTTAACATATGCCCAAAGATGCTTACGTCAGCTGAGGTGATCATGGAAGACGTGGCGGCCTCCAGGCTTGCCACGTGGCGGCCTATGATTGGCCCGTCCCCACAGAATATTCCTAGAATATTCTAACAAATATTCCGTGGAATATTCTTTTTTAATTTTTTTTTTTTTAATTCAAAAAAATTAAGGGTCATTGGGCAATTTTGTTTTTGCCATAACTTTCACATACGACGACCATTTTTCGAACCATTTGTGGCACCGAAATCAGGAGGACGAGCTCTATCTGGTCATTTAGTTTCGAGCCAATTTTGAGAACTTTCAATTTTGAGCATTTTTCAACACTTGGGACATGAGCCCCTGATCACACCTCCCCATTGGGAAGCTTTTGGACCCCAAAAGCCTTCAACTACCTATTAAAGAGGTGAGCGTACAATGCCCTCTCTCTATCCACCTCCATCCACTTTGCCTTGTTCGGTTTGCTGCCTTTGAGACCAACTCGAACATAATCTACATTGCCCCTCCTTGAAGTGTGTGTCCTTCTGTCAAGGATTGTATCTTCTTTCAGCTCATCTAAATTTTCTGGTGAGAAATATTCTATAGATGGCAGCTGAACATCACTTTCATGATCAGCGATCAAAGGAGGTTCATACAAACGGAAGTTCTCCACATTAACAACATAATACATTTGCATGTAGGAAGGTAAATCTAATTGAAAAGCATTATTTCCGACATTCTTGAGGATTTTGAATGGACCATAATGAATAGGCTTCAACTTTTTACCTTCTCCTTCCATCCTTTCCTTACTGATGTACAACCATACCTCATCCCCTTCTTGAAACTTGTGATCGACTCTATGCTTGTCCCTTGACTTTTCTCAAGATGTTCTTGAATTTGCTAATGTATTTGCTGAATTCTTTCAAGGAATGAACGAGCTTTGTCAACATCACTATGTCCCTCAATGGCGACATCTTTCTCAAGAATGAAATCAAGAGACGATTTTGGCAAGTATCCCAAAACAAGCTTCAAACGGTGAGGTGTTTGTGGAAGAGTGCTTGGCACGGTTGTAAGCATGTTGTATGTAATGCAAATTTTCATCCCAAAGCTTGGGATGCTTGTTGCAATATCCTCTCAAGAGGTGCACAATGGTTCTTTTCACAACTTTAGTTTGTCCATCTGTTTGCAGATGGAAATCAATACTTTTCTTCAACTTTATGTCCATCATCTCCCATAGATTGGACCAAAAACTCCCCACAAATCTGGAATCCCTATCACTAATAATGGAAGTAGGCAAACCAAAGTGAATCCATAAATGATGAAAAAATAATTCAGCAGTTATAGTTTTCTTATAAGGCATAAGTATACACATTTTGCTGAAACGATCAACTACTACATATAAATAATCATGCTGCTTTTGCTTTCTAGATTTTGGCAAACCTCCTACAAAATCCATAGAGATGCTCTCCCATGGTCTAGAAGGTATCGGTAAAGGATTATACAAGCCAAGCTTCCTATTACTAGGCTTGCTGGTAGCACATAATGAACAACCTCTTATGAACCTTGAAACAACATCTACCATGTGAGGCCAATAGTAATACCTCTGTAGATGTGCAACTGTTTTGCTTACACCAAAATGGCCAGCAATAAGAGAAGAATGAGCTTCTCTTTCAAAGATTCAAAAGCTTTTTGCTACTTGCCTCCCCATTGGAAAGCACGCTTCACTTGTCACTGCATGCATAGGAGCTGTTATAGAAGAGAAGTTAGAGATGAACTTCCTCCAATATTGAGCTGCACCCAAAAAACTTCTTACCTCTGTTATGGATTTGGGAGTAGGCCACTTCATGATCAATCCTCAAAGCACCTCCTCCTACTATGTGTCCCGAATAAACGAAAGAAGTCTTTCCAAATTCACACTTTGACATTTTAAGAATTAACTGATTCTTCTTCAACATCAAGTACTTTCCTAACATGCATGATTAAACACAAAGTAATCAACCCTTCAAGTTAATCACATATACATGTTTAAAATACCAGGAAATCATCATGATCCCTATGCTCATGCATATCATTCTCATGCATGCAGTTCATCTTTCAACTTTCTCTTAAGTACAATCAAAATTACAATATATTTGATCACATGTACATGTACTTTCGAAGCTGAAATGGATATAACTTTTGCTGCGATAGAGTGAGTCTCATAGTCATCTTTTACCTTCCTGGCGAGATTTTTGCAACAACATATAAAAAAACATGCATACATCCAAAGTTTGTATGTACAAAAATGATTATGTCTTACTGTATCAAGAAGTTCATCCACTTCTTACCAAGCCACTTCAATGGGGATTTTTGTTGCAACAACAGTTCTTCATGTGAATCTTCCACATCGATAATGGAATCCATAGATCCACTTGCACCAATGTTTTTGTCCCCAAGCTGCATGTGCTTTGGACGACTAGTTGGATGCAAGGTCCAACAATGAGAAACATGATGTCCCTTCTTTTGACAAAATTTGCAACTTTCAAGCACTTTCTGAGAAAGTTTTCTTTGCCTCATCTGCTTCATGTGTGCTTTCTTTTTCAACCAGCATCTTGAAGCAACATGGTTAAATCCACCAAAAAATTTGCAACAAAACTTCCTCGTTTTCTGCATAGAATGTCCATCCTTTTTGTATTTGAGAAATGATGAACTAATAGAGGAGACAACTTTCCTTTTTAGACTTTCATCACTGTGCTTGTCTTGAAAATTGTTTACATTTGCATGCTCACCATAAGCGACATGTTTACCCTCTACTTGCTACAATGATGGCTTAAAACAAACGCAATCATTCTTGAAACAATTTTGGCATATATTCATTTGAGAACTTGGGATAAAGGTTCTTTTAAAATTTTCATCACATGCATTCAAGGATTTGAATTCTTCACCCTTAAACTGTTCATATCCAAGACCAACATTCTTGGGTCGCTCCACAATTGAAATAGGATCAACCATGCCTTGTGCATGTTTGCCCAAACCTTTGCCTTCTTGATAGCCCATCTTAAACATTAATTTGGACCCCATACCTCTTGTATGTTTTCCAAAAGAACCAACACACTTTTCCTTTGAGGAAATTGAAGACAAGTTTGAATGATTTACCTCATCCTCATGCAATTTCTTGGACAAAGCTTCTTGAGCTTGAAGGATTTGTTTCTCCATGTCATGCAGTCTTTGGAGAATTATTTCCTTCTCATCTTTCATAGCCAACAATTGTGCATGAAGCTTAACACTTTCTCTTTGATCCTCAATGAGAATCTGCACCATGTCCTTCACCTTTAGGAACTCATTCTTCTGTCATCATTGAAGAATTTTGTGAAGGGGAAACCTTCACTTGTGGAAGAAGTTGACATTATGTAAATAGTCAATTAAACAAAAGAAACTTCCAAATAAGAGTTCTCAAAGCTTTCAATAAAATGACAAGCTTTTCCAATTGTCAAACAAAACCCCTTCTTATTCAAGCAACCTGGTAAGCATCAACACTTGCAAGATAGTTAGAAGATCTTTGCACAAAAACAATCAAAAGACAACTACACCAGAGATTGACTGAAAGAGCATTTATCTACTTTGCAATTGTATAACAAGAGCATTTCGAAGGCTTCCTAGCTCGTTTCAGGCTCTGTCTATAGCTTATTTGACTGCTTTTGATACAAAGAAGCAACAACATATCTCTGATACCAACTTGATCTGAATTTGAAACTACTTGTAAAAGGTTTGCAAGGTATTCAATTCAGTATTCAACATGTTTAAAACATTCCCATGTCTTGCAGTAAAGAAACAAATGAAGTTTTCAGCTGTTCATGATCCATTCAAGCATAGCAGAAATATTTCCTTTTACTATTTAACACATCAAAACGAATTTGTTCTGCAAAATAAATCAACCACAGATGCAAAATAAGTTGATGAAGCAATTCACCCCTCCCGGGCTACGTCTGCTGGGTCCAAGGCTCCCAAATGGGTCAGCCCTCGTTTTGATTAAATGCTCAAAATGAAATTACAGCTGAATAGAAGTCTCTACAGGTGAAATAGACTGTAAATTTGGATTCAGAACACATGAATCCTTCAATATTGACTGTCGGTTCACCTCCAATGAATACCTACAACTTGAAACAGCTCTCTCAATACTGGGCCCTGGTGGCTCCTAGAAATTCCACGGCTCCAAAACCTATGCAAATGGCCTTTGATGGAAAAAAGGCCTGCGCCAATGGCTTCAGAACATCCAAAATACCCAAAATCAAAAAACAAATCGTCCAAAACAGACTTTCCTAGCCAAAGTTATGGCCCTTTAATGAAAAGTGTCAGTTTCCCCTAAAAAGACTCCAGCTAACTTTAGTGGAGCTCCGCCAAATCTGGACGCCCGCCAAATTTGGTGCCCTGCCAAAAATTCCGCCAACCATAACTGTAGTTAACTGCCCGAAAAGTGCTGCATGTGACCACGCGGAGGCTTTTATCGGATTTCGTGCCTGGCGGTTTGGGTTCGGCCCTTAGTTCCTGGGCACGGTCATATGGTAAGGGAGGGGCTAGCCCCCCAAAATTTCCTGCCCTGCGATTTTTAAACTTTAAATACAACCGTTTTCCATTTGATTTCAGGTCATAATGCCGTGGTGCGTTGGTAAACCATTGGAGTTGTGGCGGGTAGGTCGGGGGTTCAAACCACCACCTGCCACCAAAAAATTTTAACATACGCCCAAACATGCTTACGTCAGTTGAGGTCATCATGGGCCATGTGGCGGCCATCAGGCTTGCCACGTGGCGGCCTATGATTGGCCCGTCCCCATGGAATATTCTGACGAATATTCTGACGAATATTTCGTGGAATATTCCTTTTTTAATTTTTTTTAAAATTCAAAAACATTAAGGGTCGTTAGGCAATTTTGCTTTTGCCATAACTTTCACATACGGCGACCATTGTTCAAACCATTTGCAGCGCTAGAATCGGGAGGATGAGATCTATCCGGTCATTTAGGTTCGAGCCAATTTTAAGCACTTTCAATTTTGAGCATTTTTCAACACTTGGGACATGAGCCCCTGATCAAGAAGGGTTTGCAGAAGGTTTCTCAAGAGATGACTTATCCTGTTTCTTATTTTTCCCTTAGTTTTTCTTCTTGCCTCCTGGTTGCTTTGGCTCTTTGCCTTTCTTATTTGACACAGCATTCACCTCCGATGCAAGAATTTCTTCATTCGCATTTTGACCAGAAATTTTATGGGCTTTCTTGTTTGTAGCCTTTGTCGATTTCGTACTTGTCATACCTATCATGCCATCACTGGCATGAGAGTCCTTATTTGATTTAGGAGGAGGAGGAACAGAAAATTCAGGTCTAGGAGCATCAGGGATTTTGTCATAGAGTGTGCCAAATTGAGTATAAATCAAGTCTAGACATTTCACACGAGCAATGACTTGCTCTTCAATGACGAACCCTCCCTTCGCCGCATCTTTTGTTATAGAAGGTAGAAATAACTTAATAAACCATTCAGCTAACAACTGATCAGGAACATATGTTTTCACCATTCTACAACAACACTGCCACTCATGGATATGATCAGATATATGAGTGGTTGTTGTCCGTTTGATATTGGTAAGAAGCTTTGTTCATGTTTCGTACCTTATGGGTAATTGAAAATGGGTTAAAAAGGTTGTGGCTAAGGTGCTGAAGTTATCAAATGAAGCTCTTGGCAATTCAATGTACCATTTTGCTGCCAGACCAGTTAAGTTCTCTGAAAAAGGCGAAGCCTAATCAAATCATCGTTAAGAGTGTTAGATGAACACCACAGATGAAAGGTCATCACGTGATTCGATGGGTCTTCACCTGGATTTCTATTAAATTTAGGAATATATGACGGAAGTTTGTGAGGAATCGCTGGCCACCAAGGGGCGTAAGCAATTGGATCGTTTGTTAGCCGATTTAGATCTGGTAACTCTAAAGTCGCCACAAAGGGCAAATGTTGATTTAGGTTCGGCAAAGCATACCCAGGATAGGATGGTATCGCCTGAGCAGTGGGTCTTTGCATACCAGCATAATGCATTTCATGCTAATAACTTTGGTAAGCTTGATGAGCATAACCATTATAAAATGATTGATGTTGACCGTTTTTCATATACGGTTGCCCATTACTTGCAAAGATTTGTTGCTCAGGTCCTTGGTAAGCTTGTTGGAATTGTGGTTTTTGATATTGCACCAGCCATGGTTGTGAAACCATGTGCTGTTGTCTAATACTAGCCATTTGACCAAGATGAGGGGTAATAGTACCCGTTTGAACCTGGGTCACTCCTGTTAGGGAGCCATTAATCGATGATTGTGGCTGTATCAAGGAGACAGGAGGCTGTTGTATTGCAACCTGAGAAACTTGAGGTTGACATACAACAGGAAATGCTTGTACTTGCGACACTGTCACAATGGCTGGTGTAGTGGGGATATTCGACATAGGTAAAGTTTGTTTCATTGAGTATATATCTCTTGGTTGTTGAGGCAGTATTGGCACCCAACTGATGGATGTAATTCTAGTATGACCCGAATTCTGTTGCAAACTCCCATATGGCTGTTCTCCTGTAGGAAACAATGAAAGGGTATGCTGCCCCCCATATGGTGGAAATCCAGTGTGCAAAGGAACAATGGGCCTCTAGGGATAGGACTGAGCAAATTGATACTGTTGCAAAGGATCAATTTGTTGAGACTCAACATAAGATATTCCAGATATTATTCCAGATGAAAAAATGAGAACAGACCATACTGTTGAAATAGTCCTTAGATGGACTCCATCTAGCGGTTGAGAGCTAGTTGGTACAGATGGTATACCAGCGAACATTGTTGGAGTTGCGGCAAGAGGTTCTGCTACTGTTGGGTCAGATGACACAGTCCTAGATGTCGATGGTTGTTTAGATATGTCTAGTCTATCCAAGAGATTTGCTAGCGATTCTACAGGAACTTGCGATGAAGGGAGACTAACTTTTGATGAAGAAGGATATAGGGTGATCCTAGCTCCAAAATGCAACAGAGTATTGAACGAAGGATCTTCCATAATCTCTTTTATAGCAATCAAACCAGGTGGGAGAGGTAGACCGTTAGGTCCGTAAAATATTTCTGGTGCCGAAGAAGGTATAGGTTCTGCAGCGACAGATGTTTGGGGAATAACACCTTCTGAATCAGCTATAGATGGAGTTGGTTCAGGATTAGAAGTGTTTACCATCACACAAGGATCAGTGATAATTTCCTCTTGTGGCTGCGGAATTTCTTCTATAGAGGCAGGGATACCAGAAATGGTTGGAGTAACGGGAGTCTCTGCGGATGTCGAAACACTTGTTCCAATCAAACTAGGGGACTTTGATCTGGTTAAACAAGTTTTCTTTGTCCGGAATAGTTTCATTTTCGGAGTCAAAGACGGTTGACTTGTAAGTCTCCGCGAACGACGGGGTTTCAATTGACTTTCTTCCACGATTGCAGATTACTTGATCAAATGAAAATAAAGGGGGAGAAAATGATTCAGAATTTAATGAATTTTAGATGCTTTGACACAACTTGCTTTTTCAATTTTTAAGAGTCGAGAAAAATCGCCTTCGATTTTTAATGAGACTAAAGTGACAAGTGCTTAGATGGATCTTTTACTTTAAGGAGTCTGAAAAGGAATGAAAGAGGCTACTCTAGAATTCTAAACAGAGGGATTACCAAACCAATCACAAAACTACAGAATACTTTTTACGGTACGAGAGTCAATCTTCCCGAATACTATGTTTAGTGCATTGTGATCGATAGGGCGACAGACATGGCTTCCTAAGGATAAATGATGTAGCCTATTGTGGTCTCCCAATATATACTCGACGGTATGTGGGAGCACAAATCCATACTGGCACTTGTCGTCTCAAAGAGGAGGAATCACCCAACCTACAATGAAAGTGATAGTTACCAGGCTTTACAACGCCGGAATACGTCTCTAGCCTAGACTTCTAAATGTTGTGCATTAAGTTCCAAAGCGTTTTTATGTTCATTAAATTTATTTTACAATTGATCTTTCTTAAGACTTTTTCCTTTCAGGTTCACCGTGTGATGTAGATATACAATTCCTAACATGCAATCTAAGATGATAAACAATCATGTTCTCTTCTTTTTGCAATGAAAATCCTAGCTACTAAGGAAAGAGAAATGAGATTCTTTTCAACAAAGAGCAGAGAGCACACACTAGTTGCACTATCCTAAATCAACAAGCAGTCTAAATGAAAATGCACATGCATGTATTTGTTTTCTCTTTCTTAATGTGTGAATGACAAAAAGAATGCTCAGTACAAATTTGAATTATTCCAAGCGACAGTACTAATGATTTTCTTTTCAAAAAACAAAGGGAAGATAATGACAACACTTTGCGATTTTGAATTGAAAATTGCTTTCGACACTTGAAAAACTACTAATTCAAATCAAATACAAGAGTAACAGTGTAATCAACCATCAAGAACAATAGATTTCTTTTCTTTGGCTGAAAACGACACTTGCGACACTTTCAAATCAGAAGACGACAACTTGATTACACTACTTCTTTGTAAAAGAGGACTATAAATGGCGAACAATACATAAAAATATTTACAGTTCTTTCTACTATGGAGGCTGAATTATGCAAAGGAAGGGAGTTTCCATAGAGGTATATTGATCACAGACAGCAAAACTCCTGAATAAAGCTAAATAGGGTGAACAAGAAACCAAAATATGTAAGCAGAAGAGGTCTTATCTGATCATCACACCTGTAACACAGGGAAAGTGTGATGCATCCAGATTCCCAAGAGGAGAAGGTGCGATGGTCCAGGGACGAGACTTCAACTTGGCTCCGGGTCACAGTTTGCAGCTTAGTTCAGGGATTTAGGCCGAGCAAATGATAGTCAGTAAATGCAAATCACAGGGGATGATCTAATGAGGCTACTTGAGCCACCACTAGGGCAATTAGGATGTCTGCAAATCAATTGTTCCATTTAAAAACAAAACCCAGAGATAGACTGAAGCAACATTGATCTACTTTTCACTTGCATAGAAAATGCAATTTGGAGGCTAGCTAGCTTGACTTCAAGCTCTGCCTGTAAGTTTATAAAGTAAACAAATATAAACAAGCAAACAAACTAGTCGCTCCCTGGTGGAGTCGCCATTTTGTTATCGGGAAATCTAGTGTCTATGTAGAGCTGCTAGTCCCACTAAGACGGGTAGCTATCTTAGAAACAAACAGATTAAAGTTACTTTCACTTTCCTTTATGAGAATTAGATAGGAGAGGAGCAAAGAATACCAACCTTGATCTTTCGCTTGGTTCTCCACTTGTTTCTTCTCCCCTTTGACAGATGTTTGCCTCTCTTCCCTTGACCACTCCGCTTCAAAGGTTACCTGTAAAGTCAAAGCAACATAATACCTTCATAGTGCAGAGATCTATAGTCATAAACAATATAGGACCAAATATATATTGACCACATACATGCATATGTCAGCTAACATACAAGAATGTCGAGGAAAACTTGAATAACTTTATTGATATAGAGGTTAGAAGAGAGGATTACAACCCATTGATCTGACCCAGTGTCATCCTATCAGCATGAAAGCCCTTCTTCACCTCATGAAAAGCTTAGATCACCCAACACTATGATATTGCACGAGGAAACCAACAACACTTCCTTACAAGATACAAGATTCGAGCCTTTGGATCTCTGGGATGAGGGATCCAGATATAGATGATTGTAGGGGGGTGAGTCAGCTTCTGGGATTTTGATTAGTGTCCTCTCTTTGATAGTTCTTTATTCCACTTGGATATTGATGATCTCTTACTCATCCCTGGGTGAATTCAGAGAGGCAAGTGTCACAGGAGAAGTTTCTGTAAGATTCCATGATAATCCACCTTGAAAACTATCTCTTCCATTTGTCTACTCTCTCCCATAGCACCCTACAGAAGGGCTTTCCAGTATGCATTACACTTTTTACACTGAGCAGGTGAGATGCATCGCACCCTCTGCACTGGGCAGTCTGTATGGTCCATTTTTGACTAGTTCTGAGTAGTTTTCTGTGGACAACTTTTGGGAGATGATGTAATCAGTTGACCTTGTTCCTTTAGGGCATGAAACAACACTTTTAGGGACTCAGAAGTCCTTGGTTTATGGACATATGTGATTGGGGTTGTAGTGCCCAAATATGTCTATAACAAAAGGGGAATCATTAAATTGTTTCTACAATAAAACATGACCTAGGTTCTGATTTAGGCGATGAGATTAAGATCGCATCTATTGGGATTGCAAGTTTAAGACTAATTATGGGAAGAGCATCAAGTAATGCATGGCTCAAAGAAATTAAGGATATCAACCAAAGAAATCAAGAAAATAATGTTGAACTAAGAAGACTGCTACAAGAAGCTAAAGATGAGAAGCATGGATAACAAATTTAGTTATAAGAAACATAAGAGGCCTTGGAAAATTTGAATTGTAATGAAGTCTTAGTGAAGCCATCCTCACCTGCCTCAGAATCAACAAATGAGGTGAACAATGGCAGTGATTCGTCAATTTCATGTTCTCATTATGGTGATGATTTTGGTGCTCTTGAAAAGCACACTACAAGCATGCATTTGAAGCTAATGACGAATATGGGATATGAAGGAAAGGTCCTATGAATTAATGTTTGGGGTAATGTGAATCACATTCAAGTGGTGGAACTACCTTGATATGAAAGATTATGCTATGTTAGAGAGGAAGTTGGAGGAGGCTCCAAACCCATGGAGATAGGAGAGTCTTTAAGCGACAAGTCTATGTTAGTACTAGATGTTGAGAGGACATCACAACCTTCCAGTGATAGTGAGCACTTCAAAGGAAGATATATGGAAATATCCTCATGCCACAATTACACCAAAGGAAACCATTAAAGAAAGGTTAGGTCAGCTAGGAAGGAGGCATGACATAAGGATCCCTCTCCACATCAAGAGAAAAATAATGTCAAGAAAATTTGGATGAAGAAAGACCATTGCACCTATTGGAACAAGTGAGGAAACCAGATAGCTACATGTTGGAAGCTCCATCCAGAGCTACGTCTAAACAAGGATAAAAAATAACATGAGAAGGAACCACTCAATGAAGCAATTAAGGAAGAAATACAACTACAAGAAGAAATCCCATTAGCTTGGTTAGGCAGGAGATGGATAACCTTTTTAAGTAGTTGACTATGGAAACCATTGTAAATCACATGGTACTTTTTAAAGACCTCATAGATGGGAAATAACTTGTAAATCTAATGAAATGTATAACATCACTTATGAATGAAACGTAGTGACATTTTAAGCCTTTGTTAGGTAGCAAAGAGAGTGATTTCTATTGTAAATCAAAGAGAAAGCATGTATGGTCTTTGTTTGAATTTTTGGGTTCCAAAATATTATTAGTGGAGAAGAATGATCCAAGAGGATCCAAAAAGGGTTAAAAATAAAAGTCTTCGAATCTCAATGAATCCAACATCTGTTTGAATATCTCATTGGAAGGAATTCGATGACACAAATGGTTCCTCAATCTGAGTTTGTATACAAAAGTTATGATCGATCAAAGTTCTAGTCAAACATGGCATTGGATAAATTTTAGTTGGCTCTACATAAGTTTTGACTATAGCCATATTGTCGGTCTAGCGAAAAATCTGGTGGTTGGGGAAGAGATTTGGCGATGACCTAGATAAGTTTGGTGAAGTCACTAAAGTTCGGATAGCCACCAAACTTAGTGGCAATTCCACTAAAGTCAACAGTGGTTTTTAAAATGTTTAAAAAATAATATATAATGTTTATTTTATATGAAAAATAGGTTTTGTAGGGTTTGAACCCGTGACCTGCCAAATCACAATTCCCTAAACATAACTTTTCAGCCAACTTGCCTACCTACGAGTTTTGTAATATATGTTGCACTTATATTATTTAATCTCTACCATTACATTTGATGAGCCACAACCACAACCACGGGAGAACAAAACAACAAGTAAAGGTCAATAGAACCACGAAGGTCAGGTAGAAATAGGTTTTGCAGAACCATGTGGTGTGCTTTTCGAGAAGAATATTCCTAGGGTATATTCCCTGTAATATTCACAAGAATATGTTAGGTCAGATCTAAAGCTTTTATGATCAATAATGTAGAAGAACTTCTTTCAGATTAATCACATTGTTAGGATTTGGTCGACATTTCGAACTAGCTAATGTGGTTCATCCTCATGACAAGGTGAGAAATTCATCAATTAGAACGAATAAATAGTAAGGATGCAACATTGCCTAGAGTTAGTCGTTAAAAACTAGTTGTTGGTAAATAGTTAATCGGTAAAGAACATAATTTGTTTGGGAATTTAGTGGTAAGGCAGATATCTTATATAAAATATTCTATATTATTTAAAAATACGTTTTGTAAGGAATAATAACTATAAAACATTGTATTCAATATTATCGAATTTATGCAAACAATTATTTATTAATAATTTATACATTCTTATTTATTAAGGGGTTGACTTATTTAGAAACTAGTGATTAGATAAATATTTCATCCCAAATAATTCATAATTATTAATATATTAAATAATATTCAGAGTTTAATATATTTGAAAGGGGATGATTAGTTCATCAAAAACATAGCCATGATAAATTAAATCAAATTAGAGGTCAAAATGTTAACTGGAAAAATGAATACTACAGTTATTTTTAGTTGTTATGCAAACATTTTAGTAAAAAAAAAAAAATTAAATAATAATAAATAAATAAAGATTAGGATGATAATAATAAAAATAAAAATAGGGGAACAAGAAAGAAACTAGAAGAAAATAAACCAAATATAAAATAAAGAGGAGAAAGGAGAAGATGAACCACATTAGTTGGTTCGAAACGTCAACCAAATCCTAACAATGTGATTAATCCTAAAAAATTTCTTCTGCAATATGTTAGGTGCCTATAATACTAGTGATTCCCCCATCATTATTGTCATTGTAGACCTTATTGTTATTATTTTCCCTTATTGTCCCCATATTGTTATTATTGTGCCCCATAGAAGTCCACTATTGTTATTGTTGTGCCCTTATATTATTATTGTTATATCGGCTTTGATTATATTATGACCCCTTAGACTCCTATATATAGAAAGAAGTTTTTGTCATTTCTATCATGGAAGAATTGTTCATTTGTGTAATGTAAAGGAGGTTTCCCCCTCGAAGAGGCTGATTTTGAAGTCGTTGATCTATCTTTTATATCATTTTGTGAGTTGGTTTCATATCATTTGGTATTAGAGCTTTCGATTCTAGGGTTTCGTTGCTCCAAAATAGGTCATTGTGGAATATTTTCTATAATTTTTTTCTGTGACATTTCAGAAGCTAAAAAAAACCATTTGATCCAAAATTGCGATAATCCTCGGGGTCCAAATTTCATATCTTGACTCACTATATTGTTGGAGATATGATCCAAAGAAGTTAGGTTTCTGCAGGCTCCTGAATTACATCCCAAATAGGCGACCTTGGGAAAATTGTCATAACTTTCTCTCTGAGTATCTGACTTAAATTTCGTAAGGATTTTTAGAAAGAGGATGGACTACACTTTGTTTTGCATCGTTTTTAGGTCCTAAGGTTGAAACAGTGACACGTGGTACTTCATACAAGTTCGCTCTACTGAAAAAGTGTATAATCAGGTCATCTTGGGAGATTGGGCATAATGCTTCCTTGGATAATCCAATTTCTATCAGACTGGTGACATTAGAGAGAGGACTAAGAGGGATACCATGTTTTGTAATTTCAGACCTTGGAGATCCAAAATTTTAGAGATATATCAAATTCAATATCGAGCTCCTACAAAGTGAAAAAAGTTGTGTAGCTTTTTTTAAATATTGCATAAGTTTGGTTTGAAAAATTAGTTTGAAAGGATTCAAAGGGCATAGTGAAGAATAAGTATCATTAATTGATGACCCAAAGAAAGAAAATGGAAACACCTAGTAAGCAACCTGAAATCTCTAACATGACTCATGAAGAAGAGGAAGAAATGCAATATGATATATCAAAATTACAAGACCAAGTGCAACAAATTTCATTTTCAGAAAAAGTAAAAGAAGCTAAGATGAATGGTTTAAAGAAAGACATGGAAGATAATATGGATGGTTTAAATAAAGGCATGGAAGCTAAGATGGATGGTATGAAATACACCATTGCATATTGGAAGAAGGACACGGAAGGTTGGAAGGAAGGTTTGACAAAGTTGCTACAAGAAATATTTCCTAATGGCGAAAAGGTAGTAGAGAAAACTCAAAATGAGAAAAAAATAAATGTTAATCATGATTCAAAAAATGACAACATTAAATATGTGAAGAAAGATGTGGAAGGTTTGAAGGAAAGCTTGACAAAGTTGCTACAAGAAAGGCTTCCTAATGGCGAAAGGGTAGTAGAGAAAACTCATGATGAGAACAAAATAAATGTTAATCATGATTGAAGACCCACCATGTTCCAAAGATTGATATGGATAATTTTGATGGTAAGGATCCTGTAACATGGATACTATAGATGGAGCAATATTTCGATCCCCATAATGTGCAAAACACACAAAAGGTACACATTGCAGCTTTATACTTGGAACCAAATCAGATTATATGGTATCGATGGCTTTGCCCTCGTAAACAAATCGTCACTTGGGAAATTTTTATGGAAGAAATGTTAGCACATTATGAGGATACAAAAAGCAACACTTTTTTTAGCCAACTAATAAATCTCAAACAAAAGGGTTCAATGATGGAGCAAATTGAGGACTTCCAAAAATTGAATATAAGGGTAAAAAATATTCCAGAAGAATATAGGATTAATGTGTTCACGGGGAGTTTAAAGGATAACATCCAACATGAGGTTCACCTTTGGGAACCTGATTCATTGGAGGAGGCATTCAAGTTGGCAAGAAAAATGGAAAGAAAAATTGTGGAAATAAGGAAGCCTACCACTCACAACTATAAATATGGAAGTGTTGTTGCCCCTAGCCTTCCACAACCTACAAGGTTGACACCACAAAATTTGGAAGAAAAAAGAGAAAAAGGGTTTTGTTACAGTTGTGATAGAAAATACACTAAAGGTCATAAGTGTGCTGAGAAGAAATTATTTTACATAGCTTGTGAAGAGGAGGAATAAAAGGAACAAGAAATGTCAAAAGAAGAGGATATACACTAGGAATAAACCCTAGAGAAAGAAGAAATGAATCTAGCCATATCTTGTAATGCATTGGCTGGAATTACCACTCCCAAAATATCAAGATAGAAGTACATATCAAGAATAAAAAGGAAATAGTGTTGATTGATTCGGGAAGTTACCATAATTTTATTCATTGTAAGATAGCCAAGGAATTGAATTGCTTCCTATATCCAGCACGAAAGTGTCAAATGATGGTTGCAAGTGGAGGAACCATAAATTGCTTTGGAAAGTGCCATAATATCAATCTATCCATGGGAGAATATGTATTGAATAACCCAATGCTTTCCATTCCAATGGGTGGTGTTGATGTTGTACTAGGAGTCCAATGGCTACAATACTTGGGTACAATAGCTTTTAATTTTCAAGAACTTTTCATGAAATTTTCTTCAGAAGGAAGGGAAGTTGAATTAATGGGTATCATAGGGAAACGAGAAAGATAAGAAGCTCTAACGGAATGACAATGTTTCTAAAGAAATAACAACGAGGCATAATTACACAATTATGTTCACTAGAGTTTCCCACATCGAAATAATCTATTTCTCCATATCTCCAAAAAGCCTTGGACAATCACTCCAAGGTATTTGAGACTCCCAATGGCCTCCCACCTATTTGTGATCATGATCATGCTATTCATTTGATTCCAGGAAGTGTTCCTCCAAATATCAGGCCTTACATATATCCCTATGCCCAAAAGAATGAAATTGAATGTATGGTTGCAAAAATGCTAGAACCTAGTATAACTCAACCTAGTCAAGATCGTATAATTCAACCTAGTCAAAGTTCTTTCTCTGCTCTAGTAGTATTGGTGCACAATAAGGATGGGTCATGGTGCATGTGTCCAGATTATAGGGAGCTCAACAAGCTCAATATTAAAGATAAATTTCCCATTCCTATTATTAATGAATTATTGGAAGAATTGCATGGATCAATTTAACTCACCAAGTTACATCTTCCTTCAGGATATCTTCAAATCAGAATGAAGATTGAAGACATTCTGAAAACAACATTTAGAACTCATGAGGGTCATTATGTATTTTTAGTCATTCGTTTTGGCCTTACAAATGCACCTTCAACATTTCAAGGTTTGATAAATTCCATTTTCAAACCCTTCCTTAGAAAGTTTGTGTTAGTTTTCTCTGATGATATATTAATCTACAACAACTCTTGAAAGGATCATGTTCAACATGTTGATAGGGTGCTCAAACTATTGGAGGAGAAACAATTATATGCAAAAAGATCCATATATTTCTTTGGAGTACAAGAGGTGGAATATCTGGGTATAATATTGTATCTCATGAAGCTATTAAGGTAGACCCTAGAAAAATTAAAGCCATCAAGGAATGGAAAATCCCCACATCCATAAAGAATCTGCAAGGATTTCTCGGGTTGATAAGTTATTATTGCAAGTTTGTTAAGAATTATGGGAGAATAGTAGCACCTCTAACAACATTATTGAAGAAAGATGTGTTTTCATGGACTCCAGAAGAAACTAAGGCCTTTGAACATCTTAAAGAGGCAATGTGCCAAGCACCGAGCTTAGCTACGCTGGACTTCACAAAAACCTTTATTGTGGAATGTGATCCCTTGGGAAATGAAATTGGTGTTGTTTTAATGCAAGAAGAAATACCCATTGCTTTTGAAATTCGTCCAATCAAAGGAAATTATTTACACAAAGCTATTTATGACAAGGAAATGTTCGCAATACTACATGCACTTAAGAAATGGAAACCCTACCTAATGGGAAGACACTTCAAGGGAAAAACAAATCATGATATTCTTAAATAGTAAAATGGGTCACAAAGATATTGGGTTATGACTTTGAAATCATCTACAAAAAAGGGAAGCAAAATGTTGTGGCAGATGCACTCTCAAGAAAGGATGAGGATGTGGAAGAATTTCTTTGAGCCATTTCTATTATCCAACCAGACTAGATAATTGAATCAAGGGATGAATGGAAGAATGATGAAGAAGTGTGGGCACTCATTCAAAAGATACAACAAGATCCTAGTACATCTGATACATTTAGCTGGAAAAATGATATGTTATGGTACAGAGATTTCTTATACCTAGGTAAGAATTCCCAACTCAAACAAAAGATTATTATGGAATTGCACACTTCTCCCTTAGGAGGGCACTCAAGATGTTTAAAATCTTACCACAAGGTTAAGAAGGAATTTTTTTTGGAATGGCCTTAAATCAGATATTAAAAAGTTTTTAGTGGAATGTTTGGTTTTCCAACAAAATAAAGTTGAAACAATTAAGACACTAGATCTATTACAACCTCTATCCATTCCAAGCTAATGTTGGGAGAAGGTTTCAATGGATTTTATCACAAGTTTACCCAAGTCTGAAGGAAAGAGTATCATCATGGTGGTAGTTGATAGACTTACCAAGTCTGCACACTTTTGTGCATTATCTCATCCATTTAAAGCCAGTACAATTTCTATTGCATTTATGGAAACAATTCAAAAGCTACATGGAAACCCAAAGATTATTGTAAGCGACAAAGATCCAATTTTCACTGGAAATTTTTGGACAAAATTATTTTCTTGTATTTGTATTCAGTTAGCTCATAGCTCATCTTATCATCCTAAATCTGATGGGGAAACTAAGATAGTAAACAAACGTTTGGAATGATATCTTCATTGCCTTGTCTCTGATAAACAGACATAATGGGTGAAATGGTTGCCTCTGGTTGAATGGTTGTATAACACTTCCTTCCATACTACAACAAAAATGAACCCATTTATGGCACTTTATGCATATCATCCACCATCCATCACATCATATCTAAGAGAAAAATCTAATGTTCAAGCAGTGGAAGATCACCTCAAGCATTAACAACAAGTTCTCCAACTCTTAAAGGATAACTTCACTTTGGCGTAGAATAGAATGAAACCATAGGCAAATTAACATCACAGTGAAAAAAGTATCGATGTAGGTTATTGGGTATTCCTACAGCTACAACCATATAAACAAATGTCCCTCAAGCAAGCTAATAAGGATAATAAATTATCACCAAAGTTTTATGGTCCATACAATATGTTGCAAAAGATTGGTAATATTGCATACAAATTGGAGCTTCTTGTAGATTCCCAAGTGCACCCAATTTTCCATATTTCATTCTTAAAGAAGGTTATAGGTGACAAGCTCCCACTTCAAACAATATTCCCATAACTTGACGAGGAAGGAAATATCATATTCGAACATGAAGTAGTCACAAAAACAAGAACTCGACAACTTTGAAATCAATCAATTCCATAGTATCTCATCAAGTGGAGGAACTTACCCATTGAAGATTCCACATGGGATGATGAGAATTTTCTACAGAAGCATCCAGAACTACTCAAGTGTTGAGGACAACACTTTTTTGAAGGAGAGGGACATGTTAGGTCCCTATAATAATAGTGATTTCCCCATTACTATTGTCATTGTAGCCCTTATTATTATTATTATTATGCCCCTATTGTCCCCATATTATTATTATTGTGCCCTATAGAAGCCCACTATTGTTATTGTTGTGCCCTTATATTATTATTATTATTATTATGATATCGACTTTGATTATATTGTGACCCCTTAGACTCCTATATATAGAAAGGAGTTTTTGTCATTTGTATCATGGAAGAATTGTTTATTTGAGTAATGTAAAGGAGGATTCCCCCTCAAAGAGACTGATTTCAAAGTCGTTGATCTATCTTTTCTATCTTTTTGTGAGCTAGTTTCATAACAGAATATTCCCAAAATATTATTATGTTGTGGAATATAGGAGATTCCTAAGCGGTCTAGAGTCTACGGTGTCATAATTTGGCCAATTTTATACTCATTTTACTTAGAATTTCACAAGGGTTTTACTGGTGCAGTCAAATTTGGGATTTGAGTATCCCATTCTCAGGTCACTCCTAAAAGTGGGGTATAATCATGTGTTTTTCCATGCACTTGCCTTTTATTTTGCTAAGATAATATAGAGGCCTCTTCATTTTGAATTTGGGCCCAGAAACATAGCTCACACATTGTGAGTGGAATCCATTATCAAATATTAGTGCATTATTTTTATGGTCTCTTTATGTGTTTCTTCTCTTCAAGTTTTCATTTCTGTTTTTATATGCTCTTTTATGAAATTTTGTAACATGAATGAAGAAAAGATCTCAAATCACACCATGATCCATATAACCTCTATGATTTGAGACCACCATGAGAATAATAACAAACCAAAAAATTCCTTAAATAATAGACATATCGAACAAAGGAGGTTGGGCTCAAACCCTACCCACCTTCGCTCCTCCTCTAACCAAATTGAGAATTTTCCCACCAAGGCTACCCCATTAGGAAAAATACCAATCTCAATCAGACACATGAACCAAACAAACTAGAACAAGACCAAAAATGGGGAGACCATGCTACTTGAAAATAGAGCAATGGATAAGGAAGGAGAGCTTCTTCACCGTGCCACCTTTCTCCCCTACCTCACTAGCAAACTCAAAATATTACTAGCTGCATTTAGCATACTAATGAAGGAAAAGGTTGATACTACATACATTAAAGAGGCTTATTTTATCTTTCCATATTTGTCTCATGGTTCATCATAATGGTAAATTCTAAATCCTGTTTGGCCCCACCTCATAATCCAATTGCACCCGACCTTCATTACACATTGTAATGATACCTTTGTCCATAAACTTCATTTAGCATTGTAACATTAATCCATATTAGGGGGAGGTCACATTCCTTCCCATCATTTCCCGTTACTTCACACTAGGCATCCAAGGATAAATTCTACCATATATATGATGATGGTGGATTAATGCATATATTATCACATCACCTTGCCAACACCTCATTTGGGTAAAAAAGTAAATCTTTATTAAATGAAATTTCTTAAACAAATACAATTAAAATTTTGTCGCATATATTTATTTACTTTAACTTTAATTCCGTAAAATAATACTCACATATACTATAATATATAAATATAAGCAAATCCTCATTGATTTCAATTCATTTAAAATTGCAACCATTAACATATTACAATCAATTTATCAAAATTCTAATACAATCATTTATATTTATCTCATTGACATAGACACAGTTTTTTGTAATATGTATAATATATTAAATTAATTCTTTTTTATATAATTTTCAAAATTAAATATATTTTAAATCAACCACTGAATAATTTACCTTGTTTTTTGTTTTTCCAAACATTACGGAGAGTTATGAAACTTAATTCCAAAGCATTGTAGCATTTTGTGTTGATATTTCTATATTGTTTGAAATTTAAATTTAAATTAATAATGTAGATGTTTTACATTTTGATTCAATTATAGCATGATGGAAAAATACCCCAACAAATTCAACAGGGAAGATGGACATAAACTCTTCTAATCATGGAAGTCAGTTATCCATCAGCTCGTCCATTAATTTGTTTATGTTCCTCAACCCCCTATCCCCCTCCTCGACTCCTTTTCATTTTCTTTCCTTGCATTTTTCTAACTTTTTCATCTCATATTCTTGGAATTCATTATTCTATTTTTAATCTTAATTGATCTACCAGCCCCCCTCCCTCCCTCCTTTTTCCTCCTCCTATATTTATATATATTATTTCTAGATCCCCTAACTTCATTTCTTCCTTCCCCTCTTTTTGTTTAATATTATTTCCATATAGATTAAGTTGTTTATTCCCCCCACCCTGTCTTTCTTATATCTAGATAATTTTTGGGTTTTGGTTTGATTAGCCCAAGTATTTCAAAAATAATGTTGCAACTCCCAAGGCTACCAACTTAAATTATCAACAAGTTCGTACAAACTTAAGAGGTGTTGGCACTATATGTGCAGCATACAATGTGTCTTTTCACTGTTCTAATGTAATGGCGTGAATTTCATGAAATAAAAGACTAATTTAATTTCATAAATGGAAATTTTACTTTGAAAATAAATTAATCCTATGTAAGAACAACAATTTATTATTGAGATCATAAGAGCATGAATTCAAATAAATAGGCCTAGTCTACTTTATAAAAAAAGGCATGTCTTACTTGATGTTTATTATTCCTCAATCATGGATTTAGAGCCAAGGGGTCATAGTTCAATCCTAAGAGATAGAAACCAAGATTTTGGAGCAAATTTGGTCATGTTTACACGTGCTACAGAAGCGCTATAGGAGGTTGCTACAAGAGAAACAAGATTGCTATAGGCGAAACAAAATTTCTATAGGAGGAGATAATTCACCGAATGACCAAGTAAATAAAATGAAAATGGAATGGGATTTTTCTTATTAGGTAGGGTGTCTTAGGACTACATTCCAAGTGGAATCACTCCAAAATACCTATGTTAACATGTGCTAAAAAATATCAGAAAATTACTACTCTAAAAGCTAGAAATTCAAGAACTAGTGAGCTAGTTAAAGTATCAAACACCTAACCTAATCAAGTGAAAATGAAATGGGATTTTTCTTATTAGGTAGGGTGTCTTAGGACTACATTCCAAATGAAAATGGAATGGGATTTTTCTTATTAGGTAGGGTGTCTTAGGACTACATTCCAAGTGGAATCACTCCAAAATACCTATCTTAACATGTGCTAAAAAATATCAGAAAATTACTACTCTAAAAGCTAGAAATTCAAGAACTAGTGAGCTAGTTAAAGTATCAAACACCTAACCTAATCAAGTGAAAATGAAATGGGGTAATTTTTTTTATTAAATTGATTTTTTTTATGAAATAATCCAAGTGGAATCAGCTCAATTTAAACTGATTAACATGTTCTAAAAACTAACAAAAAGTTACTACGTTTTTGCTATAACAGACTTCTAGAAATTCTAGATTTGTGATTTGGTAACCCAATCCAAGTAGCTTAATGATAAAGATGAATTTTCAAAGTTGCTATAAGGATGCATAATTATTGTCAATATTTAAATAGCATGCAAACAACTTCAATTATTTAACCCAATCCTACAACAAAAGAAGCATCAATACTAAATGCAGAAATAGGAAAAACAAGAATAAGAGATGCATGTGTATAAGAAGTGAAAATAAGAAAATAAAATTAAAAAAAAGGGATTTGAGGCTCCTCGGATGGCTAATATTGAGTATAATAAAATTACTATAAATTATGCCAAGATTTAGACTCTAAAAATGGCACTAAACTTCATTATTTGAATTAATCCAAGTACATCCCTACTAAAAATGAAAGTGGAGATGAAGAAATACAAGTTTTCTCCACAAGAAGACTAAGAAATACATGCCCCTATAGGAAATTTGAATTGGTACTTGTAAAAAATGATGAGGAAACATTCTCCTTGAAAGGAGGGAGACTTTCCCTCCAAAATCCCTCAAATAATGGATCTGGTTCCCAACACTAGGAATCTACATTAAATGACATGGAACACATTGCTAGATTTTCTCAATCATTTGAGCTCCAAAATTTGTGAAATAATTTCATAATATCTTGTTAATTTATCAACCAATATTGAGCCTCTTGTAGTAGGGAGAAATTCCCTATATTATCTCCTCCTTCAAATCTTCATAATCTACCCAATATTCTCACAATATTCTACAAAAATAAATAATATTAGGCACAAACATGCAGTTATCTCTAATGATTCCTAATGAACATATTAAATTTAAAATAATAGCATCTAATGAAAAAAGAGAAGTTTAATGTGTTGAAGGATGGTTAGATGGGCATTAATTTATGTCTAATTTGGAGGCCCATCATACCCCCCTGCTGAAAGTGTTGCTCATCCTCTGAGAAACTTAGTGACCTAATGGTCCCTCATTCATGGCCCTAGTGGCCTCCTTAACATCCCAAGCTATGTCAGAAGGAATTTTGGCATATCTTCTCATTGCTCTATTTAGGCTCCAGAATTGTCCTACTTAATGCAGATTTTTATTTATATGATGCCCTACTTATTCCCTTGGTTTACTAGTTTATGAACTCTTTCTACATTATTTTAATGTAATAGCAAAGGTTCATGCTTGGGTTGTATTTTCTATAAGAATGCCTTTATTATATTCATTTCTAGTATTAATGCTCATTAAAATATTGTTAACATATACTATCTTGTTCTTGCATCGCATGGCAATTCTGCACCAAGTATATGCAAACCACTTCATCATTTAATCTTTCCATGAAGGGAAATGCAAGCAAGTAGTAAAAACAAAAATTTGGAATGATCTTGGATCCCTTTTGAAAATCAGAGGTGCATTTATCTTGCATTGATTTGTTCCTGCACTAAAGAGCGACATTCCTGCACTAGAGAGTAACCAATTTGGAGCTTCGACATCTCGACACACTTTCGAGGCAAACCAAAGACAATTATTGTCCAAAATGATGTTCTAACACCTTAACATGAGTTGTATTATACCCAGGTCTTAGGTGTGGGTCTCTAGAAAAAAATCAACAAATCTACTCAAAATTTGCATAATTTTCAAACTGCCAAGTTTGACCTCGATTTGCATGCAGTTGGATGTGAATCTTGAAAATCCAAGCAAATGAGTTTTTTACCAATATAAAAAATTATCGAAAACCTAAATCATTTCCAAATATTCGCATTGGTCAAAAAGTTACACGAGGGTCTTTGAGGAAGTTTTATAACAAAACATTGTTTTTCTAGAATTTTAGGATCTTACCCAGATTTGTAAAAATAGCCAAATAGTCAACTTCATGCATGATTTCCAAGGCAATGGAAATGAATCAGAAAATTCAAAGATATTTTTTTTGTTGACAACATGACAAATTTGGTTGCCTCCGAACATCTTTGCCAGATTCATAATGGTCTAAGAGTTACATGAGGTGCTTTGAGGTAGTTTTATAAAAAAGACTGTTTTTTCCAGAATTCCAAAATATGCTCATATTTGTAGAATTCATATCAGATTTTTGTTTCACCAATTGTATCATGGCTGAACTATATCTCCCATCCATGGCATATTGTTGGGATTCAATCTCCATTGTTGGTATTCAATCTCCATATTGTTTGCAAAGGGTTAGCTTGTCTAAATCCAAATTTTAAATGTAAAAATATTATAAATATAGAACTATGGCTCCAAGCCTAGCTAGAAAGCCATTTCTTTGTACCTTCATGCTACTGAGCTAAGTGTTGGGGGTTCTACCCCCTTCCCTCTACTCACTTGGAGGTTGGACTACTGCAAATGTTGTAAAAGACTGAGATTTTAATTTAATGCTAGGTTCATGCGTCTCTTATGTCTATTTTATGTATTGTTAATTTCGCTCGCATAAGTTAAGAGTTTTCCTCAAAGGGAAATGAGCTCGTTGGCTAGGTCCCAACCAACCCATCTCGTTCTCCCTATATTTCGTAGCATGTTTAGATCTAGTTATGCTAGTGTGAATAAAATTATTTTTACATGCTTAAGCTTGCAAGCTTGTTGAAACCCTTGTCAATATTTTTATGCGTGATGTCAAATCTAAGGAATGCTCGTGTGTGTTGGGTTGATTTCTATTTCTAGTTTCAGTACTTTATTTCTTCATGAAAGCACCACACTATTCTTTCCTTTTCTGAGAGTGCTTTCTGAGTTATTTCCAAAAGATTTGATAGGGTTGTGAGTTTGATGATTTAAGTTTGATTCATTTCCTTACAGCATAGTATTCCCTTATGTAAATACACGTTTTGGCTACGTAATGATAACTTTGTGTATAAAGTCAAAATTGTAACGATTTCCTTACATCAACGCGAACTAAATATCACTGAGTACAAAAATTGTTTATGGCATTTTTCTAGGTTTAAAAATTTTATAAAATTAATCTTTCAAGTAGAGTATATTTATCAATGTGATAGAGATTTGAAGAGGGTTAAGTTTCATCTTTTGGATAGCGTACTTTCATTTACAACACAAGAGGTTTTTTCCTTTCTTCTATGATGAGAATTCCCTTTAGTCTTTGTAGTTATCTTTTTATTGAAAGCTTTTTTTAGATTGGGAGTCTTTTTCATTCAAGTTTGAGCTGAAGTTTTCTTTTCTATTTTTCTCATTTCCAATTTACCAGCCATAGCACATTAATATATGAGTAAAGGGTGGTTGAAACAAAGTTCGTTCTAGTGTAGGATTAAAGCATTCCAGTACAGGAACATTGCCTTCCAGTTAGGAACATAACGTTCTAATATAGGAACAAATAATTCCAGTAATAGAACAAAGCACTCGAGTGCAAGAACGAAACTCATTTCGGTACCGAAACGTAATTGCTCTGGTACAAGAATGATATATTTTCAGTAAAGGAAACATATTTAAAGGCATAATAGAAAATCATTCTTTCTATTTATAAGCATTGGAATTCAATCACAGAAACATACTTTATCTTTTAATATATTTTTGAGATTGATTGCAAGCCATGGTTTAATTCTTTTGTCAAAGTTTTTGTCGAGTATTTTTCTTCAGTAAATCTAGTACCCAGAGTGTCTTGGTGTCATTTTATTTGCAAGCGCAAGTAAGGATTGAAAGGTTTTCTTGTAATTTATTCTTTCATATTCTGCATGATTTAATTGTAGGAATAGAAGTAGGGTTTGAAGGTCCCTAAAGTCCTTCTCTGGAATTTCCAGTGTTGCCCTCTAATTTTACAAACTTGTAGATTGACAATTAAATGTTGGGTTTTTAATTACACCAAAACATTTGGCACCATTGCTAATGAGGCGCTCATGGGATTGATCTTGGTGACCTTTTGCATTTGGTTTGCCTTTTCACCTACTTTTTCTTGCAAGGTTTTTTTTTCCTTTCATGCAAATGATTTTTTAGTGTGGTTTTCTTACTTTTTCAGGCATACTATATGTTATTTCCAAAGAGCTCACAAGTCTGGCTTGTTTCCTTTCATTCAAATGAATTTCTAGCATGGTTCTCTTGCTCGCTGAAGCATATTAGATGATATTGCTAGAGAGCTCACAAGCCTAGTTTGTTTCTTTTCCTGCAAATGAGTTTTTAGGTTTTTTGGGTGATTTAAGAACCCCCCCATGTGCTAATCCATGTGTTAATAGGATATTCTAGCTAGCTGAATAAAAATGATCAAATTCCTAAAAAACGATGCACTCCAAGAACTTTCTCATATCTTGGCGGCAGTTGGTGTCTTTACTTCCTAGGAGGAACAAATCTTGGCAAACTTCAAGAGTAGATCCATATTTTTAGATGTGATAAAGGAACAAAATACCCATGAGACATCCCTTCAAGAAGGTCGAGAAGCTTTCTTTGAATATATTTTTTAATCTAATGGGGAAAATGAAGAAACATGGATCAGACAAAATGAGGAGGAAGAGCCATTGGAAACTGATATTGAAGAGCTCTTGACATTTTTGTCACAAGATCTAGCCTACACTCAAGAAAACAATCAGAAAACATGGGAAGACTAACGTGATATGTGTTGGCTTGTGGGGGCCTAACCTAGTTTTGAGTGTTAGTTAGCCAAACAAATCCCTACACTACTCACCCTTTCAGCATCATCCCACAGAGCGCGGAATGAAGTCTCACCCGAAGCAATATGGGGGGATGTTGGAACGAAGTTTCTGCACCCTTGAGATGGATATGATGTCAGTTTTTTCCATATATACCTACCTTTGCACAGGTTTCTTATCCCTCTGCTCTAACCTTTAGTACCTTCGTGAAATGTTGAAATTGGCTTCCGTGCAGCCCTGACCAGGGGCTGATATGCTTTCACTCTGCTAAGGCATCAAACTGTGATATCTCCCAAACTAAGCTAAGTATCTTACTTTTCTTATTAACTAATCTTAGTTAGCTTCATTTAAATAGATGTTCTTACTTGTGTTCACTTAACTAATACAATTATACACATTCACACATCATATAAGAATTTAAAGTGAAGTTCATACCCAATATAAAATATGCATAAATAGGAAATAAAGGCGCAGATATTATAGAATGATTCTCTTTATTGATAATTCTAGATGATTACAGACTCGACTCACCTTGCACACTCAATTGCGGACTTCTAGGTCTTTCAACACTCAGCTACAGAGCCTCTACCTACGCTACAACTTATAACTTAGACTTCTACTCAGAGCTATCTCTCATACATCATTCCATCATTGATTTCTTCCATATGTTGATTCCCTTAACTACTTAGAGCTTAGCTCTATTTATACAATCCCATGGTCTGCGGACCATGGATAGATATTTTACGATTGACATTACATTATCAAAATGAGGGCAAACAACCCTATGAATCCTTAACATCTACGCACTATGCGACCACAAAATGCGTAGCCTTTACATTTGGATTACAAAAATTAGGCCAAAATATCGGCTTTAAGCCCCAAAACTGCCCTTGGGGGATCCCACACCCGAAAAGCCCCCAACACAAACATAGTGACTTACCCTTGAGTCATTCTGTAGGTGCAGAGATCTTAGCACAAAGACCTCCTAGCTCTATTTGGATCACTGTAACATCGATAGAGCACTGAGCAGTTACCTGCTAGATGTCTTCTATGCACTGTTCGGTGACTATTGCTGAACTATTGCTCTGAATATTCTATTGTGTTGCCTGCAATTTCGCAAGCTTCCCTTCAATGGAGGTTGTGATCATGTAAGCCTCTTCAATCCATGGTTGTAGTTGCTTCCTTATTCTGAGTGGGATCCACTAGTTCCTTGAGTGCCTTTGCCTCCTACATCAGTGCAAGCCTATGTGTAAGGGAAATCGTATGCGTAGTCCATTTTACCTCGTCATACCTTTGTTGTATCTCATGTGCCTCTGTCTCCAAGCACTCTACATTCGATTCCTCATGTAGGTTGGTTATGACCTCGAATGATTTTTCAAATAGCTACATGTTGTCTACCACTGCACTATTAACCACCGCCATTGTTGTTGTAATAGTGGTTGTACGTTGTTCCCTAATCTTCAGTGGATTTCAAGGCTAAGCCTTCAAATGCAGTTCTATGATTTGTAGGTTTAGCTCCAATTGAACCCTGGTTATCTCTGCTTAAGTGTCGTGCACCCCTGTGACCAATTTGTGGACACGAGCCTCCACCAATTCTTATGCCTGAATGTCCAACTGCAAGACCATTTGGTAGGCTTCCTCCACAACCTGCATTACCTTCTTGTTCTACTCTACTGCTTCATTGCATTGCATGCCCAACTGTTCAATGTTGATGCACTGCTCACTCATTACCCGCAGAGCACAACTCTCCCGGGCCCTAAATTTTGTGGTGACTCCATCCTGTAGGATGTACAGTGTCTCCCAAGGGAGTGTGGCCATGTTCAACCCTAGCCCTTTCAGATTGCTAATCCTAGGCCTATCAACCTTATTTTCTATAGTGAGTGCCCCCTTAGGTAGTAGTACGGCATTGGTCACCCTTATGTGCAAGATCTCCTCGATAGATGAAGTGTCGATCGTGAGGCTGGTGGACACTGTGTCAGACTGTGGAGTGTGAACATGCAATTACTGTAGTTCTGTTCAAAGAGCCCCCAATACCAGTTGTCGATGTTCTTCAAATTTTTGGAGTGCCTCTATGGTGACATCCCTCACCATTTCTCTGATGTCATGCAAATCCCCCTTAGTGAGGGTGATTGGGTCAAAGGACGTCTTAAATGCCTTGTTTTTCTTTCGTGGCACTGCGTACTCTTGCTGTTGCAGATGCTTGATTTGGGTGGATGTCGTTTGTGGGTCCACGCCACCTTGTTCTATCTTTGTTTCTACCTCAGTGCTGGGTGAAGGTGACTTATGTCCTTTGCGCTCTTCTTCCCCTATTTTCTATTGTTCTGCCACTTTCACAGCATTCTATGTTGGCTGGGCCTTAGCCTATGCTTCCTCTATCGTGTGCTTCTCTACCAACTACTGCATTCAAAGCTTTGTCTCTCCCTTCTTGCGATGTGCGGTGGACTTGTTTGTTTCCACTGTGGAGCCAACTGGAGCAGACCACTCCAGCGGCCAAGACACAAGGATTGCGAAAATGACATCATCAGTTGCTAGGTATGGTAGTTATGCCATGTCTTCATAGGGTCTTTCTGTGCCCTAATAAAAACATGGTGGAAATCCACTTTGAACTCTGCAAAGCTCTATAGACTGGTGTATACTATCAGTGACAATCACGGCTTGTGATTGATCCCATCTAGATATTCATCTCCATTAATATCCAAAATATATTGCTCTCCTTTATCCACTGCACATCCCTGGTCACCCACAGTGAATCATACTTCGTTGCATCAGGAAGGTTTGGCGTGACCGAAGGGAATTGGCTATCTTCGGGAAACTCCCATGCCACTAGTATGATCGACAACAGGAGCCACACTTAGGGAAACATTTTTCCTTGCTCCTATGCCTCACAACAGTTTGCAAGGAACTCACCACATAGATAGTGTGCCTAGTTGAACTAGACTCCTTCTACACATTGGGCCGCTAGTGCAAACACAGGCATGGACACCTCATCCGTGCAACACTTCCTCATCACTTTTCTTACTAGGATTTGTGTCATGACCTTGACTACGGGGTTCTTAATGTTGGAGATGGCGTATCCTCACTTCTTCTTCTCCAACTTGAACCTCTTCTTCATTACTTCCATGAGGGCCAACTCGCCACCTTTTCCTTCGGAAATATTGGCTAGATCCTCCCCTAAGTAAGTCAACCATGTAATTGGATGAATCAAATGGTCTGTGATGTGAATGGGCTCCTCTAGCCACAAACACCCATCATGCACTAAGCATAGCAACTGCCTGATGACAAAGATGGTCATTTGGGTGCTATGGTAATGAAGCACCCATAGCAGGTTTAGTAACCCGACTTTTTGTACACCTCTGAGCCATGTGCATGGCTCAAATTCAATCATTCCAGCTGTCACGTCCATCCTCTGGCACATTAGCTTCTCAGCCGCTAAATGCGGGAACTTCTCATGGTCTACAAGGTCCCAATCTTCAAATTTCAACACAGGAACCTGCCCCAAGTGCGGTCCCTCAAAAACAATATCGTTTGGGAGTAGCGAAGTTTCCAGAGAGCTCTCTCTCTCATCTATGTCCTTTGGCACCTTGGCTTTACCCTTGTGCAGAGGAACATATTTAGGTAACTGGGTAATAGAGTCCACACCTTGGGTTTCAACTTCCATTTCCTCGCCCTCCTCCTCCACCAAGATTTCTTCAAATTTCTCATCATCAGCCTCTAGGTTAATGGCCTTCCCTTTTTCATACAAGGTGAGCTTGGTCCTCTATGGATTTTGGGTGAGACGCATATCCAGATCATGGCCTACTTATCCTTCTTAGGTCGCATGTTATGTGTAATTTAAGGAACTCAACTAATATTCTGGCGCTCTATGGGGCTTCTACTACCGCACCTCCCTAAGCGGCTTCCTCAACTATCAGTACTTTTGTGTCCATGGCTTCTGCAGGTGCTGACATAGTGTTATTCCACAATTCTTACAGTGTCTTTGATAGTTGCTTAAACAATGAATTTTCTTTCAAGGTCTCAAATAGGTCTCGGTTCATGTATACTTGAGCGCGCAACCACTCAGTTCTCAAAATGGCAAGTGTTGTTCATTGGACAACCACATGTACTTTATAGGACCTTTTGAATTTGAATTCGATCGTTCCCCCCACATTCGACCCATTAATGCTAGACTGCCAACAAATTTTCAATAATCTAACCCATAAAGTTCACCTTAAATTCTTGTCACCCGCTTCATCTGGCCTCAAACTAACCATCAAATTGTGAATAGTGACTTTAACAATCACTTTCTAGCAGACCTGTGTGCTAGCATAGTTGTCTTTGCATTGTCACGAACCTTGTTAAACTTTGATGCTTTGCATAGTCCTGACATTGCGCAGCTCCCGAGCAACGTATTTTATAGTCTCGCGCCTCCTTTTATCTACTTGGAGCGCTAATACTATGCTTCTATTGACTAGTCAAATGGTTGGGCCACCTGTGTATGGCTTCAAATGACTGCCATTCACTTTTCCTAGAAAGGGATCTCCATTTAACTTAACCAACTAGACCGCACCACCGTCAGTAATCTCCTTCATAACATACGGCCCCAGCCAATGCATTCTGAGCTTCCCTGGAAATTTATCAAACTTACTGTCATATAATAGCACCAAGTCATTCACCTTAAAGGTGTGCAGCTTAATATGTCTATTGTGCCATGCCTTTTCACACTGTTTTTGGACCTGCTTGTGAAATCGAGCCAAAAATCTCTCTTCTTCGAGCTCATCCAACTGTGTGAACCTATCTTCCAGGGCTTCACGATCCGTCATATGTGTGAGCGCGACTATGTGCAGACAAGGCATGATGTATTCCATAGGCATCATAACTTCAACCCTATATACTAGCATAAAGGGTTTTTGTCTCGTTAGCTTTTTGCATGTCATCCGATAAGCCCATAATACTGTAGGTATGCGTAGGTCCCAATCACTTCGTTGATCATTTCATACCTTGGTTAGTGCAGTATCCAGTGCTTTATTGAATGCCTCCACTGTCTTGTTAGCCTATGGGTGATAACGTGTGCTCTTTTGATGATACACCTAAAATTCCTCCGTTAGTGTGTTGATCGCCTCATTTAGGAAGTGCCTACCATGATTGCTCATCAAGATATTTGGACATCCAAATTGCGTCAATACATGTTCAAATAGAAACGTCACGGCAATTTCACCAACGTAATCCTTCATCGGCTGCACTTCTTCCCAATGAGTCAAATACTCCGTCGCATTGATAATGTACCTAGTGCCTATCTTTCCTTGTGGCTGAATCGGTCCTACAAAACCTATTGCCCACTTTTTGAAAGGTTCCAACGTCATTTGTGGATTCAAATAAATTTCATCCCTCCACGATGGCCTGCCTATTTGAAATACATCGCACACCTTGCAATATGGTTTTGAATCCTAATGAAGGGTTGGCCACGACAACCCTGTGCATATTTTGCACAGTTGCTCTTCCTACATAATGTCCTCCCGCAGTGCCCCCATGAGCGTTTACGAGGATGATGCTTCATTCAAAGTCAGGTGCATACCTTCACAGTATTTCATCATTACCCATTTTTTATAGATGCCCAACAATGACAGAGAAGTCTACTGCACACACCATTAATTCCTTCTTTTGTTGGATAGAGTATCTTCTTGGTGCAGTTCTAGCTGTTAGGAAGTGTATTATATCCTCGAAATGTCCATCTGCAACATGCACAACATAGAGTTGCATGTCGGGTAATCGTTTCTCTAAATTAGTAGGTTCCTCCCCTGTCTCGATGCACGACAGGTGGTCATATCCCTCGTCCGGTCGTCCAGTATTCACAACAACTTCAAAATCGTATTCCTGGAATAATAAAAGCCATTTGTAGATGCACCCCCGCCCCCAACACACGCTTATGGCACAGAGTACAGATGCACCTGCTCAGGTTGGGGATTTTCTCCATAGGCCCACATCCATGTACGCGGATCATTATGACCATCATACTCTTCTGTCAATCACATATTAGGCTTCCCAAATTGTCTTCGCGTCATTTTCCTACATTTGCACCAATCATCAAAACCGCCCTTGTGCATACCCCACCATCTTGTGGGTGTAGTGCGTAGTGCCCAGTCCAAGGCTTGGAAGCGTTGCTTTTCTAGAACCTTCCTTTCAAATTCATCCAAAAAGATATCCACCTCATTCATTCCATCATAAGTAGATATATTTATTTCCTCTGACGATATGTGGCGTAGTGACCTGGTCATCATATTACAATTCCACATAGTTACTTCATGTAACTGATTCTGCCAACGTTCTATCTCTTTATCAGAATCCAATGTGCACGAACTCTCGCACTCCCATGTAATTTTCCCATCCGCAGTGGGATTTAAACAATCTTGGCCTCGCATTATTATCTTATAGATGCAGTCTAGATCATCATCACTCTCATAGTCGCGAACCGACTTCGTATAGCGCGATCCTTTAGCAGGATCCAGAGGTATTATTACACGTATTGACTTCTTGTAAAAGATAATTTTCACTTCTTTAGATTGATTACCCCATTCATATCAATAGCCCAGTCAATTCCCAAGAGCGCAAGGTAGGGATTTCTATCATCAAAAATTTCTATTACTTCAAAATCTGCCAGCATGCTCGCTCCCTCAATATCCATAGTCACTCCCTACAGCCACCCCATAGGTATTATTTTCTGCTGATTCACCATCCTTAACTGAATTGTAGACCATTGCAGCGCAGGTCTCTCCATTGGCTCCCACGTCTATTTCGGTAAAACATTCGCATCTGATCCCAAATCCAGAATGACTTGATCCATCTCATATTATCTGATCTACATGATCAGTCTCATTTCACATTTCATCCTTGTTTTATGCTTCCTAATCTTTTGGAATACATGTGCTTCTCCTGGTGTAGTCCCATCACATCTGTTGATGAGTTCCCGTAACCTTTTCATAGCCTTACTATCATGCAGTAACTTCATGTAGGTTTCGAGGAAAGTTGTCAGCATAGAGGGGTCAATCTCTGGCTCTGGTTTATCTTTTCTTCTTGAAGTGGAGGCCTCAGCAAAGCTCTTCTTAGCTTCCATGAAGGCCTCTTGAGCGCGGTCCAAATCAAATGCAGCCTCTTTTGCCAAGAATTTGCGAACCCAAGTACTATCTTTCGGTTATTTTCCCTTGTCATCTCCCATCATGATTCCACTTCAGAGCACTATATTTACATTTGGATCTTCCTCGCGCAGTTCAAACCTCATCCTCTACAAGTTATGAGTTGAGGGAGGTGGTAGCACTCCTTTTGTCACATATCCTAGCTATCAACATAGGATAATCTTCTGCCTCATGATCAAACAATGTGTAATACTTGCACGACGGGCACATTGGATTAGTGCAATCACGGGCATAGTGTCCTGGTCCTCCTCAATTGTAGAAAATCAATTGTTCGTGACCTCTACCAAGTCCTCCTCCACCTCAGCCCCATCCGCGCCCCTGAAATCTTGTCTGCACCATCCCTGAATTATAGTCAAGGGGCCACATTTCGACCTGAACCCTGCAGGCAGTAGTTCTATCCATCATCAATTCATAGCTCCTACAAGTACGCTCGTCATGTCCCACCGACCTACAAAAGTTGCAGAACAATTGTTGCAGAGTTTGCGTATACTTCTATAACATGTGGCAGTTATCCATGGCATGTTTTCCAGCTATTTGACAGATAATGCACCACAATGCAAGCACCACTCTAGGTCCTACTTAAGCTTCCAGCCTTAAAGGCATTGGTCCTCCTCCTGCAAGTAATTTGTAAAGACTAGGTAGTGGTTTTTTTCATGACCCTAACTCTTTCATTTCACGCACCATACTTCTTCGCGTACCTCTAGCTTAATCTTCTTATCCTACTTCAAGCTTTGCATCTCAAGGCTAGATTCTTCAGTTGTGTGTGGATCTACTGAACTCCTAGATTAGGATCTTGCATCAAGGTCTGATGTAGTCTCATGGCAATCTCCAAGGCCTATGCTTGAGTTTTTATCTTCTGTTGTGATAGTGCACTCCTTAAATGTGGTAGTAGTGAATCCACAAACCACTTGCGATGCTGTCCATCTATCAAATTCATGTTGGCTTAGCGGATTGTATATTTCAGCCTCTAATCTAGTTCCCAATGCATCTCTCCTGGTAGCATCATGATCTCTTTGAATCCTAAAATCAACTGTACTTCATATTTAGGCCTACTAAATTCCCTATTCAATGTTGCTTGGTTGTCCGCTACTCTAGCATTTGGGTTATTGCTAGAGTACTTGATATACTAGGTTAGCGCACAATCTTGCAGATCACTAACCAGTGTTGCCTTCTTTATGTTATCATATGTAACACCTTGAGCATCCCATACAGCCCTTACAATGAAATAGAATTGGTCTGGGTCCTCACTTCCCATGCCTTTGAAAAAAGGAAACTTCACTGTGTTTTCCATATTGAATCACAGTGGTGGTGGAGGTGGTACGGGTGAAGTTGGAGGTGACGACAGTGAAGATGGAGGTGGTGTGCGTAGAGGTGGTATTCACGGAAATCCCTGTCTTATCAATTGAATAACGCTTTGTGGAGAGACCTTTGCTATTCCTTCTTCGTCCCTTCGTGGTGGTGAAATCAAGGGGCTATACTCCGGACCCTTATTTCCTTCATTTCTATAACTTTTTCCACTTTGCATAGTCCCAGACATCAAGGTAACTACATAACCCATTTTTCACACAACAACATTTTAATCCAAGTATTTAGAGATTTTACGTACATACCTCGTGGTCCTTAGAAAAACATCGCTCTGCCTTGCTATAGCTGACTGAGGTTTCGACCACAATTTCAGTAACAAATCCTCCTATAATGTGATTGAGCCAATGGTTGATGTTGTGCATGATCTTATCCTCTGATGCTTCCAACCTGCGCACTAGCTCTGGGGTGCACACAATAGGATTGTCCAGTTTCCACCTTCCTTGGCTATCTACTAGCTTCATGATCCACTCGTATAGCTCAGTAGGGAAAGAGGTGAAAAATATTTCATGGATCTCCGTATAAAGGCATTGGTCCAACCATTATTCTTTTGATAGTCGCGGGTTTCTGTTCTCTTGTGCTGTGAACTCGTGAATCCTTCTATCCAACCATCCTTTGATTTCTTTCTTAGTTTGATTCTAGTGATATGACATCACACATCTCTCATGCAAATTCAGGTCTCGGCAACAGAACCATTTTTTGGCTTGTGGGGGCCTGACCTAGTTTCAACATTAATTAGCCAAACAAATCCCTACACTACTAGCCCTTTCAGCATCAGCCTGTGGAGCGCGGATTGAAGCCTCACCTAAAGTAGTATGGGGGGATGCTGGAACCAAGTTTCTGCACCCTTGAGATGGATGTGATGTCAGTTTATTCCAACTATACCTACCTTCCCACAGGTTTCTAATCCCTCTGCTATACCCTTCAATACCTTCGCGAAATGTTACAATCAGCTTCTATGCAGCCCTAACCATGGGCTGATATGCTTTCGCGCTGCTATGGCAGCAAACTGTGATATCTCCCAAACTAAGGTAACTATCTTACTTATCTTATTAACCAATCTTAGTTATATTTGTGTAAAAAGATGTTCTTACTTGTGTTCACTTAACCAATACAATTATACACATTTGCGGATCATATAAGCATTGGAAGTGAAATTCATACCCAATATAACAGATGCATAAATAGGAAATAAAGACGTAGCAATTATAGAATACTTCTCTTTATTGATAATTCCATATGATTATAGACACGACTCGCCCTGTGCACTCAGCTGTAGGGGTCCGTGCACTCAGCAACAGACTTCTAGGCCTCTTCACACTCAGTTGCAGAACCTCTACCTACACTACGACCCAGAAGTTAGACTTCTACTTAGAGCTATCTCTCATACATCATTCCATAATTGATTTCTTCCATATGTTGATTCCCTTAACTAATCATATCGTAGTTGTATTTATACAATCCCATGGTCCATGGACCATGGGTAGATCTTTTACAACTGAAATTACATTATCAAAATGAGGGTGGACAACCCTATGACTCCTTAACATCTACGTGCTCCACAACCACAAAATGCGGAGTCTTTACATTTGGATTGTAAAAATTCGTCCAAAATATGGGCTTTAAGCCCCAAAACTACCCTTGGGGGATCCCATGCCCAACAATATGCTAGAAGAGGGGACGCCACCAGTTACTAATGAATCAAGAGACCAAGAATATGTGAACTCCATTGAAAATTGGTTCAAAAATATTGTTGGTACACAATATTCCTTAATCATTCAACAACTCCTGGTACCATCTCAATTAAACTAGTTGGTTTCTCATACTCTGGTACGTGTTGAAGTTTATTTTTTAAAACTAAGTGTGAGTATATTTAGCATTTTGTTACACACATGGCTATAATGGAAGTACTCCTACACTTGAAGGAGATCTTCCTCTCTCTAAAATTAAGGTAGACTAGTATAAGAATAATAAATAATAAATTCCATCTGAAATAAAAGTGTAGAACAACACTCTTGAAATTGCAATTCTTAAGGCACAACTATTGATTTTTTTTTCATTGAGCACTCTCGCAGTAAGACTTGTCAGAAGAAATTCACTCGTAATGCCTCATATTTTGTAAAGTGACTTTGATTATTGACCAAGATTATTCATTAGGTCAGTCAGGGGGATTTTTATTATTATATTTAATACTTTTCATTCGTAAGCTTAAAAACCTACTTCTATCCTATTCATTCTAACATACTTTCATCCAAGAAACCATTTCAAGATTATTCTCAAAGGTATTGATGAAAAGCCTCCTATGTTGGACCACTCCTATAAAACCCTATTGAGCTCTCATGAGAACCCTAGCACGATCAATTCAAGGAATATTTCAGTCAATATCTAAGATGCTTTCTTTAAAATGAGTCTTTAAGGAAGAATGACTAACCTGTAAATATTAGTAATTAAAAGCTTTTAATGCCATCATGTGCTATTAAGGGGCATATTTTCCTCCCCACCTATTAAGTAACCTATTTACAGTTAATTATAATCATAGTTTCTTTTAAAATGATTAATTAAGTGATGGGAGATCTCATTATGAGCCGATCTACCATGATCATGATTCCTAATGAGAATGGCATTACCGCTACTAGTCACCATGCTAGGGTAATGGTTTTCAGTTCAAGAGGTCTCATCATGAGTTGGCTTGTTCATTCTTGTTAGTTCTTGTGAATGGCACTGTCATTGGTTGGTTACCAAGCCAGGGAAACGACCTTTAGTTTATTCCCAAATCAAAATAAATTATTTTAAATGATCTGAAGATATATCTAATAGATGGGACACAGGCATTTCATTAGGTTAAAAGGCATCCCTGTCGAGGCTATAGATGCATGTTGGTAGTAGGGCCATGCCTGTGGTATTAAAGTTAATGTTACACTATGATTTACTTAGTCGTCATGTCTTTCCTTGACGTCATTATCATATATCTCTAAGAATTTCTTTAATATCCTTATGGTGTTATGCTTTGGAGTTTTGTCTTTTAGAATAATTTGGTTTCTATGGATGTGGGACCCTTAGTGCAGGTGATTCACTTTACCTAAACAAGAGGAGATTCAACTATATGTTGGATAATGGTAAGATTATCATCCTAGGAAGCTATATTTATGTCATCTCTCCTTTACCTTACTTTCATTTATTTTAATGTCTTGGATTTCAAATAATATCACTTATATTTATAATAATGAGGCCATTGAGTTGAAGAACAACTGATTAGGGTTTCTCCTGAGATGCTTATGGAAATTCCGATGGTTGCCTATTTTATGATAGCACTATTCTTGCCATAATGACATTGTTATCATTCCTATGGTATCCCTAGCACTAAATTTTCTTTGGATCAGTCTTAATGAATAAATAATCTAGTACAAAAAGAACCAATGTGCAATACCTTTTAGAACAATCTAATCTAGCAGGGAACATTTGTTTACACATGGTTGCAAGAACATGTATAGTTCAATTTTTGTTTTTTACAAGGGAACATCAGTATAACAGTTGATTTGCTTGCATGAGGACATGCAAGATGATCGGGATGGGGGAATTTTAGGCCCTGGAATTGTTGTACTTAATGCACATTTTTATTTATATGATTCCCTCCTTATTCCATTGTTTTACCAGTTTATGAACTCTTTCTACATTATTTTAATGCAATAGTGAAGATTCGTACTTGGGTTGTATTTTATATAAGAATACCTTCGTTATATGAATTTCTAATTCTCATTAAAATATTGTTAACGTAGATTATCTTGTTCTTGCATCACATGGTGATTCTACACCAAGTATATGTGAAGCACTTCATCATTTAAGATTTCCATGAAGGAAAATGATAACTAGTAGTAAAAAAAACATTTGGAATGATCTTGGGTCCTTTTTGACAATCAGAGGTGTACTTATATTTCATTGATTTGTTCCTCCACTAAAGAGCAACATTCCTACACTAGAGAGCAACCAATTTGGATCTTTGACATCTCGGCACGCTTTCGGGGCAAACCAAAGATGGTTATTGTCAAAAATGATGTTCTAACACCTTGCCATGAATTGGATTTCACCCAGGTTGCACGTGTGGGCCTCTATAAGAAAATCAATAAATATGCTGAAAATTCACACATTTTTCAAACTACCAAGTTTGATGTCGATTTGCGTGAATCTGGAGGTGAATCTCGAAGTCAAAAATGATGTTCTAACAGCTTGCCATGAATTGGATTTCACCCAGGTTGCACGTGTGGGCCTCTATAAGAAAATCAACAAATCTACTCAAAATTCACACATTTTTCAAACTACTAAGTTTGACCTCGATTTGTGTGAATCTCGAGGTGAATCTCGAAAATCTGAGAAAATGGTTGTTTTTTACTAGTATAACAAATTATCTAGAACTTGAAACTTTTCTAAATATTTGCATTGGTATAAAATTTAAATGAGGATATTGGAGGAAATTTTATAAAAAAATATTGTTTTTCCATATTTAGGATCTTACCGAGATTTTCAAAAAAAGCGAAACAGTGAAATTTGTGCATGATTTCTACAGCAATGGAAATGAATCAAAAATTTACAAGAGAGTTTTTTATTAGAAACATGACAAATTTGGTTGCGTGCAAACAACTTTCCCAGATTCGCAATGGTCTAAGAGTTACATGAGGTTCTTTGAGGTAGTTTTATAAAAAAGACTGCGTTTTCCAGAATTCCAAAATATGCCTAGATTTGTAGAATTTGTACCAAATTTGTGTTTCTTCAATTGGATCATGGCTAAACTAGATCTTCCATCTATGGCATGGTGTTGGGATTCAATATCCATATTTTTCACAAAGGATTGGCTTGTCTAAAGCCAAACTTGTAATGTAAAAATATTATAAAAATAGAGTTATGGCTCCAAGCCTAGTAAAAAACCCATTTCTTTGTACCTTCATGCTGTTGAGTTGAGTGTTTGGGGTTCTACCCCTTCACTCTAGTAACTTGGAGGCTGGACTACTGCAACTGTTATAAAAGATTGATTTTTTAATTTAATGTCAAGTTCATGTGTCTCTTATGTCTATTTTATGTATTGTTAATTTTGCTCGCATAAGTTAAGAGATTTCCTTGAAGGGAAATGAGATGGTTGGCTAGGGCCCAACCAACCTAGCTTGATCTCCCTATCTTTAATAGTGTGTCTAGATCTAGTTATGTTGGTGTGAATAGAGTGATTTTTACATGCTTGAGTTTGCAGGTTTGGTGAAACCCTTATGAATGTTTTTATGTGTGATCTCAAATCTGAGGAATCCTCATGTGAATTGGGTTGATTTCTATTTCTAGTTTTAGTATTTTATTTCTTCCTGAAAGTGTCGCACTATTCTTTCCTTTTGTAAGAGAGCTTTTAGAGTTATTTCCAAAAGATTATATAGGGTTGTCAGTTTAATGATTTAAGTTTGATTCATTTCCTTACAACATAGCGTGCCCTTATATGAATGCAAGTTTTGGTTGTGTAATGATAACTCTATGCATAAAGTCAAGACTATAACAATTTCCTTACATGAACACGAATTAAATATCACTGAGCACAGATATTGTTTATGGCATTTTTCTTGGTTTAATAACTTTATAAAATTAATCTTTCAAGTAGATTATATTTATCATTGTGATAGAGATCTGAAGAGGGCTAAGTTTCATCTTTTGGATTGCATACTTTCGTTTATAGCACAAGAGTTTTTTTTCCTTTCTGCTATCATGAGAATTCCCTTCAGTATTTACAGTTATATTTTAATTGAAAATTTGTTTTAGATTCGAAGTCTTTTTCATTAAAGTTCGAGTTGAAGTTTTCTTATTTGTTGTGCTCATTTCCAGTTTACTAGCCATAACACATTAATATATGAGTGAAGGGTGGTTGAAAGCAAGCTATTTTTAGTGTAGGATTAGAGCATTCCAATATAGGAACAAAGCGTTCCAGTACAGGAACAGAATGTTCCAGTACAAGAATAGAATGTTCCAGTATAGGAACAAAGCATTCCAATACCAGAACAGAGTACTCTAGTGCAGGATTGAAACTCATTTCAGTACTGGAATGTAATTTCTCTGGTACAGGAATGAGATATTTTTAGTAAAGGAAACATATTTAAAGGCATACTATAAATTCATTCTTTCTGTTTCTAAGCATTGGAATTCAATCACAAGAACATACTCTATATTTTAATATCTTTTTGAGATTGATTGTAAGGCATGCTTTAATTTTTTCGTCAAAGTTTTTTCCGAGTAATTTTCTTGAGTAAATCCAGTGCCTAGAGTGGCTTGATGTCTATTTATTTGCAAGAACAAGTAAGGATTGATAAGTTTCTTGTAATTCATTCTTTCATATTATACATGATTTAATTGTATGAATAGAAGTAGGGTTTGCATGTTGTTGAAGTCCTTCTCTGGCATTTCCAATGTTGCATCTCGAAGTCTGTGAACTCCTAGATTTACAATTAAATGTTACGTTGTTAATTACACCCAACAACTCCATCCTCTTCATCTTCTTCACCGGCTTATTATTTTGTAGATCCATCCTTTTCTCTAAGTTCTAATTAGGCTTGTGCTTATGTCTGAAGAAAAGTCCCCAAAGTTTTCCCATGATACAAGTTTTCACAACATATATCATAATTGACATCCTTGATGATTCAATGGACTCTCTTTAATTGAAACCACCCCCGATGATTGTCACTGTGATTTTCCAAATTTTGGCAAACCAATACTCCAAATCTTCTACAGGGGTAAAATCATAGTTTTGTCCATATTGGTTAGAGGAAGGAAAACTTCAAACTCAACTAAAAAACAATTCCATTCCCTTTCTTATCTTTCTTAACTCAAAAGAAATATTCTCATTCAATTTTTGTATTCTCAAACTTTTATCAGAAATGTGGTTGAAGGAACGAGATTCTTTGCATTTTTCCTATCCATAGATGGTAGAGAAAACTGTGTACATACTCTTCTACTAAATATTCCTCTTCAAATCTAGGGTAACATTTCTCAAAATCATGCTTTTAGAAACTCTCTCGACTTTCCTGTAGCACACTGTCTTCTCCTATAGCAAATTTGTTTCTCCTGTAGTAGTCATGTTTCTCCTTTAGCAGTCGTGTTTTCTCCTATAGCATGGAAGTTTGTGCTTTGATTTGCTTAGATGGGGCTACTCTAGTTATTGGCCTTCTCATGGATGTGAAAAGTTTCTTCCCCTTTGGTTGAAACCTTCCCCCCCCATCACTCCTACTACTGTCTCCTTAACTTATTTTAAAGGAATTTCCAAGATTTTTATTTGAATAATATAGGGTGATGAGGTAGAGATAGGGTGGTTGATTTTTGGTTAGATAAAGAGAATAATAATTCCCCCTATCTAAGTGAAATACTTTCTTTACTCTTGCCTTTCCCCTCATATATAAGGAAACGATTTTTCCAAAGGAATTTACCTCTTTAGGTTTTTGGTACATGATCCATGTACTATGAAATTGTATGGAAAGTGCGGAGGGAGGATGCTACTTAACTGGTTGAGGGTGAACAAGATTGTTGACCCATTCTTAGTTTATATAAAACCTCATCTCTTATGCATTGAAAAAAAAATCTAACCATAACACACTCAAGAGAAGAGGTGAAGAATATTGCATACCTATACCTACCTGTGATGTCAATTTGTTATATATGATTACATAGTTGTACTTCATAATATGATGATCTTGAAGGTGTTCATTTCCCTTTTTTTCTTCTGCACAAGTCTTATTAGCTTGATGATCCTTTGACTAATAAAATTGTTGTGTGTGCAGGTTTCTTCCTAGTGTCCCATATACTACTGGTGGAGTGGATGGATTTCTTCTCGAGGATGTGTCCCTTCTCAAATTTAGAAATGGCTTCATGATGCTCAAGGTGGCTGAATGTTCTACTCCGTGGGTGGACAAATTTGATGCCGAATACTGTTGTAATTATACAGGTTGTTATAGGAGGAATCCTCTTCATGTGGCATTCATTTAATTCCTCTTCGAGACCTAATTACTACATGTGGAATTGATGCAAAGTCATAGGAGATATAAGGATAGGGTTAAAATCATTAAGATGTGGTGTAGGTGGTGGAAAAGTTGATGACAAATCTTTTTTTGATTTTTTTCATGTAAGGCAGAGTGGAATTTGAAGATGAATCTTGGCTAGATGGAGTGGATGAGTGATGAGAGTGGTGTTGGGAGACATCTCTCAACCTTCCCTAAGGAATACATGCCCTTTTGAACATTTCCTCCAATAGGATTTTCCTCCTATAGCATTTCAGGCTCCTCCTGTAGCATTTGAGGTTGCGCCTATAGCATTTTACAACAGTCTCTTATAGCAAAATTATTTTCTCTATATCTCTCAAAAGGTAACCTATATTGACTTCAAATTTTTTGAGCATGTTTCCATCATATTTATGCACCTCACCACAAAACATCTCGGTCAATGGATGCATGAATATGGAAGAAAAGTAAAAATGGTTGTAGGTGATGGAGGTCGATTTCTTGAAAAGTGTACACTGGCATTCGCTTAATTTAATTTAGCATGTTACCATAAGCCATATCCATCTCCCTATGAAACAAATCAGCCAGTGGATGCATGGTTTTCAAGATATGATAAAAAAAAAATCTTCTTTGTGTATTTTGACCTCCTATAGCAAAATAGATCCCACTTGTAGAATTTTAGGACAACGAGTAAAATGCATGAGAAAGGCTTGGAAATGATGGGAAATGTCATGGAAATGGTTGAGGGTGATGGATTGACATGTCATTGGTCTTTCTTGAGCATTTTTCACAGAAGATTTGAAGCTCAAGGTTGATTGTTTTTAACTTTTTACTTGTCTCATTACTCATTTATTTCCTTTTCTCTTTTTTTGTTGCTGACCTATTTCTTTTGCTTATGCAAGTGGAGGAGTACCTACATGCAAGTACTTATATGTAACTCAAAAAAAACTTTATTTCATCCTTTTTCCTTTTTTTCTCTTTTTTTCCATTTTTTTCTCTTTAGGCCTACTAGTTGCCTCAATGAGGTTTTCAACTAGTAGGTCTGCCTAAGTCTCCCAGAAGAGGTTTTCACCTAGGATATTATTTATTTTATCTTTTTTTCCATCCCATTGAATCATTCATGGAGGTTTTCAATGAATGATCCAATCTTAGGTGCCTTAAAGGAGGTTTTCACCTGAGATTTTATCTTTTCCTCTTATTATTAATTTTTTATTTATGTTTCTATCCTACTCTACTTGAAAAACAAAAACTCTTTCAAGTATAGGAATACTTCCAATGGAGCCATGTGCATATCAATATGACAGACAATCTCGTGTAGGATTAAAATGTATGCTTTGACATGTACCTGAATTGTAAAGACCAAATGATTTGACTTTGACGGTATGAAGTATTGTTGAAGAGGAGAGTGATGCTCCATCTTGTTGATTTTTTGGAATCAAACATCAATATAAATTTGGTGCCCTTGGTTTCCTTACTTATCTGGATCATTCTTCATGTCTTCTTCTACCATGATAATCCAATCTTCCTCTTTTTCAGATTATTCTCTTGAATGCATGGAGGATTTGATGGTAAACATGAGGGAACTTTCTCAATCTCTTATTTTGATGTCTGCTCTACAACAAGTGCGGCCCATTATTATTTGTTCTTCTCATTTTCATCTTATGTTTTAAATTTTGTCCTTCAACGACACCAAGAGAATCTATTTTTTGCAATACTCTTCTTGAGCTAAGATGAATACCATTTAGATCAAGAGGATATGTTAGGAAGCATTGTACCTGAGCATTGTAAGTAGGTTGAACTACTTCCTTGTGTGCATTTGGAAATGGTGGTACAGGTATTTGAGTGGGAGTGGATCTTTGAGATGGATGTGATTGGGGTTGTGGTTGTGTTGGAGGTGGATGGTAAGGATAACATGGAGTTAGTAATTGAGGATATTGTGGAAAATATTGAGGATACTATGGATTTCTCCCATAAGTTTCTATGGTTTCCAAGGAAAGGTTATTTTCCAATTACTTTGAGATGGATATGCATAACCTTGAAATTTTGAATTAGATTCTTGCACCATACTAGGTTGAATAGGATTCCATGGTCCTCTTGGAGCTATATAAAATAGTTCCTTTGGTGATTGAATTTCCCCATTGTCCTCTTCGTAAACTTTCTTCAACCTTGGCAATGATGGGCTATATTTAACAAAGTGTGATTCTGCATGGACAACACAAATATCAACATATTCTTTTTCTTCATCTTGCATTCTTAACATTTCAACTTGTTCACTTAGATTGCAAAGAATTTTTGTTTTAAAGTCATCAAACAAATTTCCAAGTTTAGCTTGACTTGTCGATCTTGATGTTGGTTTACTTACTCTTTCCCTTCCCGTTGATATGTGTATACTTCTTTCACAAATTTCTTCAAATGATAATTGGTATACATCACCTATACTCATGAATTCAAGGAGATCAATCCATTCATCCCTAATTGTTCTAAGTAAGAGGGTTTTTAGTGTGTCAGATCCTAAATGATGTATTTTTTCCCTCTTAACATTATACATGAACCTCTCTATTAGATCCTCAAGGATCTCATCTTCTTTTTTATTCATTCTAACTATTTCTTCTTTAAGATCATAATTTTCATATTTTTCTAGAAATATATTTTGCATATCATTCCATGATCTTATTGATTTAGTCCATAAACTCATGAATCATTTAAGATCTATATCCTTCAATGTTGCGAAAAAAATCTCAACTTTTGAGTGTTTAGTAAGTAACCATAATATATAAAAAGGATTTCAAAATCCAGGAGAAAGGTTTTTGGATTCTCTGACCTCATAGTGTGGAAGTTGGGAAGGGAAGATGGAGGGATGTTATTCATATGAAAACTGACATCAGTATCTTGAATGGGAAATGCAAGCGGATCTTCTTCATTGTTATCATTTCCATCCATTTATTTTATCTTCTTTTCCACGTCTTCTTCTTCCACCTACAAAAGTGGATGGTGATGTGGTTATTACTGCACCATGTGATCAAATTGGGGGTTGGTGTTAGAGAAGTAATTTTTTTTTATGTTTTTATATTTTTTATTGAATAAGAATGTTAATACAATGTAATTTTGTGCAATGAAGTATGCCTATTGTAATTTTTTGTTTTTGCAAAAATGGAACAACTAGGAAAGAAAAGAATACATGCTTTGACACCTTTCCAGAAATGGAGCCAAAAAGTGATAAGCCAGAGTAGTGCAATAAGAATGTTGCAACTCCCAAGGCTACCAACTTGAATTATCAAACTAAGGTTCGTACAAACTTAAGAGGTGTTGGCGCTATATGTGCAACATACAATGTGTCCTTCTTTCGTTGATATGATGTAATGGAGTGAATTTCAAGGAATCAAAGACTAAAATAATTGCAGAAATGGAAATGTTAATTTGAAAAGAAATTAATCTTAGGCAAGAACAACAATTTGTAATTGATCATAAGATAATGAATTCAAATAAATAGACCTAATATACTTTGCAAAAAAGGCGTGTCATAATTGGTGTTTATTCTCCCTCAATCATGGATTTAGAGCCTAGGGCTCATGATTCAATCCTAATAGACAAAAACCAAGCTTTTGGAGCATATCTGGTCAAGTTTGCAAGTGCTACAAGAGGTTTCTACATGTAAAACAAAATTGCTACAAGCATGAGATAATTCATCAAATGGCCAAGTAAATCAAATGAAAATGGGATAGGAATTTTTTATTATTAATTATGATGTATTAGAACTCCATTCCAAGTGGAATCACTCCAAAATACCTATGTTAACTTGTGCTAAAAAATAGCAAAAAATTACTACTCTAAAAACTAGAAATTCAACAACTTGTGAACTAGTTAACCTATCAAATTCCTAACCTAATCAAGTGAAAATGAATTGGGGTGATTTTTTTTATTAACTTGAATGTTTTTATGAACTAATCCAAGTGTAATAAACTCAATTGAATCTCATTAACATGTTCTAAAACATAGCATAAAATTACTAATGTTTTTGCTACAAGGGACTTCTAGAAATTCTAGATTTGTGAACTAGTAAACCAATCCAAGTTGCTCAATGAGAAGATGATTTTTCAAAGTTGTTCTAAGGATACACCATGAATGTGACTCTATAAATAACCTTAAAATAACTTACTTCAATTATTTAACCCAAGCCTACAACAAAAGAAGTATCAATACTAAATGTAAAAATAGGAAAAACAAAAATAAGAGATGCATGTGAATAAGAAGTGAAAATAAGAAAATAAAATTATACAAAAGGGCTCTAAGGATCATGGGATGGCCAAGCCCAAGGATACTCAAAGTCATATGAAGCATACCAAGCTTTAGAAGCTAAAAATAGCAACAAACTTCATTATTTGAATCAATCCAAGTACATCCCTGGTAGAAATGAAAGTGGAGCTACAAAAATACAATTTTTCTCCACAAGAAGATTCTGAAATACATTGCCCTAGAGGAAAATTAGAATCGGTACTTATACAAAATGATGAGGAAGCATTCTCCTAGAAAGGTGGAAGCTTTCCCCACCGAAATCCCTTAAATAGTGGATCTGGTTCCCAACACTTGGCATCTGCATTAATGATAGAGAACACATTCCTAGATTTTCTCAATCACTGGAGCTTCAGAATTTGTGCAATAATTTCATAATATATTGTTCATTTATTATCCAATCTATATCATCCTATAGTAGGGAGCAAGTCCCTATATTATCTCCTCCTCCAAATCTTCATAATCTGCCCAATATTCTCACAATATTCTACAAAGTAAATAATATTAGGCACAAATATGCAATTATCTCTAGACCTTCCTAATGAACATATTACAGTGAAAAATATGTCATATAATGCAAAAAGAGAGATTTAATGTGCTGAAATATGGTCAGATAAACCTTAATTTAAGTCTAATTTGGAGGCCCATCAGGGTCTTCTCTCCCTCCCTTTTTAACTCTCTCATTATTTAACACCACTTTCCTCTTTATTCATTTTATTTAATTTATTTATAAATATTTATTTCCCCAATTCTTCTATCGATATTTATTATGTTAATATTTCAATTGTTTTCCACTGTTCTCCATTAACTTCTTCTTTGATTAAACTAATTTATTAATATAACTTCAATGGATACTTTGAATTATTTTTAATTATTTTCCTTAATGCTTCAACTTTTAAATAATTTAATATTTAATCCTAAATGGCTACTTTTAATTTTTTTCTATTTAAGACTACTTAACACTCATTTGATATTACTTTTCTTTCTAGTCCTTAATAATTAGTGGAAAAAGATGTCAAGAGGTGGCTCTGTTGCAGACCATTTAAATGATTTTAATACAATTAGAAATCAGTTAAGTTTCGTAAGGGTAAATTTTGATGATGAAGTTAGGGCTTTGTTATTTCTGTGCTCATTGGCAGAAAGTTGGAATCGCTTACTTATGGCCATTAGTAACTTTGTCTCTGGATCTAGTACTTTAAAGTTTGATGATGTTGTCAGTGCAATCTTTAGCAAGGAAATGTGACGGAAAAGCTCCGGTGAGACATCAGGGAATGCTTTGACTGTAGAGACTAGGGGAAGAAAAATGGAAAGAGGAAAGAGCTCAGGATATTGCAGTAAGTCAAGAAAAGGAAGAATAATTCCATCTTGGGGATAGTGCGCTGGAAATGCGGGAATAAAGGACACCTCAGAAGGGAAAAGAAGGAGACGTGTAGTAAGAAACTAATCATGAAGCGAATGTAATAGGTGATGTATTGCAAGATGCTTTGATTCTTTATTTAGAAAATATTATTGATGTCTGGGTGGTAGATTCAGGGGCCTCATTCCATGCCACACCTGATAAGAAACATTTTCATGATTATGTTCAAGGACATTTTGGACAGGTTCGATTGGGTGATGATAAACCGTGTAAAATTGTTGGAATGGGTACAATTTTCATAAAACAATAGAATGGAAATCAATGGCTATTGAATGAGGTAAGGCATGTTCCAGATCTGAAGAAAAATATGATTTCAGTAGGGCAGTTGGGAGGTGAAGGTTGCGTAACTACTTTCACATATAAAACTTGGAATGTCACTAAAGGATCCCTGGTAATAGTGAAAGAAGAAAAGGTTGGTGCATTGTACTTATGCAATGGTATTTCTAATTTTGTTAATGTTTTAACCTCTACAAGAGAAGATATGACATTGTGGAATCATAGGCTCGGGCACATGAGTGAGAAGGGGATGCAGATTCTTCACTCAAGAAATTTGCTGCCAGGTTTGAAGCATGTTGATCTAAAATTATGTGAGAATTGTGTTTATGGAAAATAGAAGAGAGTCATATTCCTTAGAGTTGGGAAAGAAAAAAAGAGCGAAAAATTAGAGCTTGTGCATACAGATGTATTGGAACCTTCTCAGGTATCATCTCTTCGTGGCTCTCGTTATTATGTTACTTTTATTGATGATGCAACCAGAAAAACCTGGATTTATTGTATTCAAAATAAATCGGATGTATTTGATACTTTCAACAAATGGAAAGCTTTGGTTGAAAATGAGACAGAGAAAAGGTTGAAGTGTCTCAGATCAGATAATGGAGGTGAATATTGCAGCAAAGAGTTTGATAGGTATTGTTCAGAGAATGGAATTTGTAGAGAGAAGACAGTTCCAGGAACACCACAAGAAAATGGTGTGTCAGAAATGATGAACATGACAATCATGGTCATGGTGCATGAGATTGCATGCAGGATTGCCTTTACAATTTTGGGTAGATGTTGTAGATACTGTTGTTTATCTAATAAACAGAGGGCCTTCAAGTACCTTGGATGGTGGTATTCCATAGGAGGCATGGACAGGTAAAAAGGTAAACTACTCATTTTTAAAGACTTTTGGTTGTGAAGGGTTTGTCCACATTAACAAAGAAAATAGAACAAAGCTTGAGGAAAAATCAAAGATATGTACCTCTATTAGATATGGTGTTAATGATTTTAGTTTTCTCTTATATGATTATGAAAATCACAAAATAATTAGGAGCATAGAGGTAATATTCAATGAAAAGGTCTTGTATAAGAATCAGTTGCAATAAAAGAAACAAGAAAAGAAAACAGAGAATACACAGTGCTTGATGATATCACAGGAAAAGTGATGGTGCCTAAAAATCATAATAATCAACAACTAGAACAACAACCACAACAGCAACAAGCACCTCAAACACCTGAAAGTGGTGTTAGAAGATCTACCAGGATAAGTAGACCCACTGAACGATACTCTACTTCATTATATTATTTATTGTTGACTGATTCTAGTGAACTAGAATGTTATGAAGAAGCAGTGCAAGTAGAAACCAGGAAGAAGTGGGAGCAAACCATGAAAGAAGAGATGGACTCCTTAGCACATAACTAAACTTGGGACTTAGTTAGGTTGCCTACCGCTAAAACAACATTGTAGAATAAATGGGTTTACAGGTTAAAGGAAGAATATGGAGGTAGAAAAAGGTACAAAGCTAGACTTATGGTGAAGGGATTTGCACAAAAAAAGGGTATAGACTTTGATGAGATATTTTCTTCTGTTGTGAAAATGACTTCAATCAAAACTATTCTAAGTCTCGCAGCTGCTGAAGATTTACACCTTGAGCAGTTAGATGTAAAGACAGCCTTTCTCGATGGGGATTTGGAGGAAGAGATATATGTGCATCAACCACAAGGATATGAGGTAAAAAGGAAGGAGAAACTAGTGTGCAGGTTGAAGAAGAGCTTGTATGGTTTAAAACAGGCTCCAAGGCAGTGGTATCTAAAATTTGACAGGTTTATGTCTGAACAAGGTTATACTAGATGTCACTCTAATCATTGTGTTTATCTCAAAAGGCAAAATGATGGCAGCTATATTATATTGTTATTATATGTAGATGACATGCTTGTTGTAGGTTCTAACATGCAGGAAATAAATGTGCTCAAAAGGAAATTGGAAAACTCATTTGTAATGAAGGATTTGGGTGCTACAAAACAAATCCTTGGTATGAGGATAACTAGAGACAGGAAGAATCGCAAATTAACATTCTCTCAAAGTGAGTACATAGAAAAGGTGTTGAAAAGGTTTAACATGCAAAATGAAAAACCAGTTAGTATACCTTTGGCTAGACATTTCAAATTAAGTAAGGAGGCGTGTCCCAAGACTCAGGAAGAAATGGCTCATATGTCTAAAGTTCCATATGCATCATCATTTGGAAGCTTAATGTATGCAATGGTCTGCACAAGGCCTGATATTGCACATGCAATGGGAGTTGTATGCAGGTACATGAACAATCTAGGAAAAGAACATTGGATGGTGGTGAAGTGGATTCTCAGGTATTTGAGAGGTACCACAAATCAAGCATTATGCTTTGGTGGTTCAAGCATTGCTCTAAAGGGATATGTTGAGCAAGATATCGCAGGTGACATAGATAATAGGAGGAGCACTACAGTATATGTATTTACTGTAGGTGGAACAACTACCAGTTGGGTTTCAAAAATCCAAAGTGTTGTTGCACTTTCAACAATAGAAGCAGAGTATGTTGCTGCTATAGTGGCTAGTAAAGAAATGATTTGGTTACAAGGGTTTTTGGATGAATTGGGTAAGAAGCAAGAGTTGGGCAGGTTATATAGTGACAGCCAGAGTACCATACATCTTGTAACGAACTCTACATTTCATTCCAAGACTAAACATATACAACTCAAGTACAATTTCATAAGGTCAGCATTGGAAGATGGTCAGTTGAAGCTGGAAAAGATACACACTAGCCAGAATCCTGCAGATATGTTAACAAAATTTGCAACCAGGGAGAAACTGAGAATCTACTTAGTTTCAATTGGTCTTCAAGTATGATGAAGAAGATGAAAAACAAGCAGGTCCATAGTGGAGTCCTTGTCTAGAAAATGAAGCAGCGGTGGAGTTGCTATAATCAGTCTCCAAGTGGGAGATTGTTGGGTGTGGAGCCTAATTATCTTTTGTATTCAAAGGTATCTCCACATTGGACCCCAGTTTGAAATGGGGCAGCAACACTGCCTATAAAATATTCACTGCAGGGGGGTCCAGGGGGCAGCGCCCTTGAAGCTAAGAATAGATGTAAAATTGCCTTGTAAGAGTATAGTAATTTCTAGTCAATCTGGGCCATTCATTAGGTGGAGATCTGACAGTAGAAGTTATGTTTAATTTAGGGTTTTTTTCCCTAGAAGGAAACCCCTCACTATATATGCGGGAATTGTATTGCATCTATGTACATCTGTATTCTGAGTGAGAAAGAGAGAGGATATTAAGAGTGAAGAGGGTGTTACAGCGGATCTGCTGTAGGTTGTATCTCTTCAGTTTGCTGGATAATATAAAAGGAAGGACTGGTTTTTTCTCCGTGGATGTAGCCCAAACTGGGTGAACCATGTATATCTGTGTCTCTCTTGTTTTATGCATTTTCTGTGTTTA